>CM029552.1:32841044-32936044 GCA_017141385.1 Sogatella furcifera | reverse complement strand
CTGACTGGAACAGTCCTATTAATACAGATCATAGAAGGGATATTTCAAGTCAAATTATCGACTAAAATAATACATATTTTAAGGAAATATTACAATCAATACTATAGAGAGTACTAAAGAGTATTTTATAATTTAAATTCTTCATTGTAGCCTAAACGAATATAACCAACAGCATTGCTCCGAAGTCTAAACATTCCTTGTGCTGTGATATAAGTAATAACTACTGATTTTGAATGCCATGCTCCAATTCCACGACGCATTTTGTCACCCAACTGATAAAGTTGACAGAAATTGGTGGAAATTGTGAATAAATCATGCGTCTAGCGCCGTGCACTGACAATAAATAGATTTGATACGCCTTTCATGGGCCATTTCACGTAATGAATTCTAACTTTAATAAGGAACTGTCAAAATTGATTGAAAGTTTTTTCACTGTGAATAACATTGATATCTAGTATTGAGACGAATGAGTAGATTTGTCAAGCCTTAATTGATTGAAACTGAAATTAAATAGTGAGATCCAAACCTAGTAGAAACATTAGTAGTAAGATTAACTCATTAGTTTCTAAAGAGGTAATTTATATTAGTATCGCAATATAGATAACGTGATCGCACTTGGGATATCACTATTTTTGTAAGTATTGAGATTATTTTCTCACTTATTCTACTATGTTTAGTCTGTACAAGCAAAGAAGAGCCTCTGGCAAGATGGGAAATTGACTCTAGCTTGGTCAATATATGTTCAAGAATTATAAATTTGGTCTTCATATTAGATCAATTTGAAATCAAATTGATAATTTTTGAACCAATATTGATCGAGCTTGAGTCATTTTCCCATCTTGCAGGAGGCTCTTCTTTGCTTGGACAGACTATAGATGTCATGTGACTTTACAATTCATGAGTATTTGTTTTATCTTTGATAGATAGTGGTTTAATGTGCTATATTTATTTTCTGTGGGAACATTGTAATTATCCTAGTTGATTAGTTTATCTATTTAATCTTCTAAATTGTGTAATATGAATTACATAGAGAATTATCTAGATTCTACCAAAACTCCTTGATTGTAAACTAATCAACAATCAAAAAAACTCTCACTCATAGATTATTTGTTCATAAAAATTGTCTCATTTCAATTCGCAAAATAAATTAATTCTCATCATTGCGAATGTTGTTTTTAAAGCAATTAAAACTGGCTCCATTTTACTTTACCAAAAAATAGTCACTCTTGACTTCATCTGTCAGTCAACCATAAGTCAAACCAAACTCAAAAGTGGTAGAAAGTAAACCAGAACATTCATCAACAGACCCTCTTGACGCCCCTTTAGAAGTGTGACACCAGACACTAGAGCGGTAGGAGGGCGTACCCTCGACAGACATTCCGCAGACTTATACAATAACAGAAAAAAACAGTTAATCTGCTAATGTATCTCGGCTACTGTTCTACATCTTCAACGAGTGTTGCTAAAATAAACAATTTCGGAAACTATAGTATGAACCCTTATACAAATTCGGGCTGTTTCTTTCAAATTTTGAGAAGGTTCAAAATTGTTTTAAGAAGCAAAAGAAGCTCTTAGGCTGAGGCCGCACTGCCAGTTAGTAGAGCCTGGAGGGTGGATGGTAGTTGGTAAATCTATAGAACATACACACCATCCACAGTAATACATCGTATGAATAGTATGACGTCATTCTGTTTTTTGAGGTTATGTTGTTCATATTTAAGAATTTCAAGATGGCGGCTGAACACATACCATTCATACGATGTATTACTGTGGATGGTGTGTATGTTTTATAGATTTACGAACTACCCTCCACCCTTCAGGCTTTACTCACCGACAGTGCGGCCTTAACCTTAGGGGTTTGCTTTTGATGGTCACATAATGGATTATGTGGAGGTAATTGGATGGAAGAATACTTTGGGTAGCAGAATAAGAGTGGAATCTTGAATGCCCACTATGTTCACTTCAGAATATTGTAGTATCGTCCTTAAATGAAATGAGTTACCATAACCCATTAAAACTGGAAGAGAAATTGTACAATTTTGTACAATTGTAAACAAATTTATACAAATTGTACAAGAGAATATTGTAGTATCGTCCTTAAATGGAATGAGTTACCATAACCCATTAAAATTGAAAGAGAAATTGTACAGGCTAAGCCTAGTTTTTCTCGTTCAGATTATAATACCTATCATGATAGATCATTGTTATAGTTGTATATTGATTGAACATTATAATGATTTATTGATTGAATTATCAAAATGAAATTAGCAATTCACCAAAATTCATGAATTAGATTAGAATGAAGCACTAGGAATAATGAACTGAATAACAAGGATGACCACCTGGTAGATTGGTCGGTCTATTGATAAAACGAATCAATGTTTATCGACGAGAATAACGAACTTATATCTAGAATCAAGTAATATACAATAAAACAAAAACTACCTACCACAATATTCCAGCAAAACTGAGCCACCTTTTGATATTACTAACACAAAAAATTGAAAAATTATACCATCTATGAATCGGTTGAACGCCTCATTTTAAGTAGGTACTCAACAAATAAAAATCGAAGAAATGAATCATCTGAACAACAAGTTTAACAGAAGTATTTGTAATTATGATCCAATAAATATAGAAATAATCGATAATCACTAATGATTGAATATTGAACAAAAACTAAAAATCTCCAATAACGAAGCCACAATTTCTCAAAAGTCGATGAACAATTTTTTCACTGTTAAAAAATCATATCAGAAACATAAAAAGTATTTTTCTAAGATTTCTTTCAACGTTTTTAAAAGTGTACTGCTCTAGTATGCCTAATAATTTGTTAGAAATGTGAAGCAGGCCCATTTGTAAGGTTACGCACGAGCTACAAGAGTTTTAATGGTCTGAAATAATGAGAGGTTTTCGGTAGAAATGGGGCGTCGGATTTTTCCAGCGGTTACATTCTCCAGCAATTCTACAGATATTAGTTTCCAGTATTAGTTTAACTTGTTGAAGAAACTTGTTATAGATACTTTTCTAGTACGGTATCTGTAAGTTCAATAGAAACGTCTTTGACATGAAAGTCTTTGAAATCTATGTGAAATGCGCTTATAGGGTGATTGGGTGGGTGGTTTTTATTATTTATTTGTTTTAATACAAAATAATACACTGTTCATGGAAATAAGAAACAGGCAATCACTGAAACATTCTTGAATTCCTAAATGTAGGTAGATGAAAATTTAACCAACGAAAGCTCTGTCACATTGAACAACTTAACGTAGATGAGAAAGCGGCCATTGTGTTTTCAACAGAAAACAATGAATTCATTTTTTTCGCTTTAAATTACATTAGAGTATAAATTATTCCTTAGAGTGCTTCCACATAGGGTGGAAAAACGGCCAAAAACATAGCGTTTATAAAAATGTTTTAATCCGTTAATTTAGTCTGACAATATTGGTCTCATCAATATTCAATATTGAAAAAAATGTATCCCAAGTTCAAATCGAACGTTTCTCTTTCCTTCCGAATAATTTCAAAGCACACTCCGTGAGTGGCAGTTTATAATAAATTGAATAAGTAAAATCGACTCATAAATTAAAAATATATAAACTGAGAAACAATAACACATTGGTAATTTTCAGGTCTTTGTAAGTTGGAATTGTTATATTCTAGCAAGAAAGTACCACAGAGCATAAAGCCAACTAGTAGTAGAGAAGCAGGCTGTAGTTTATATTATTATACAAAGTTTATATTATTTGTTGAATAGTTGAAGATAGAAAAAATGACTTTATTTTACACTTTGTGAAAATTTACAAGAGTTTGTGGGCGAAAGCACACAAGCCCCCTCTTCCACTTAACCCACGAAGGTGAGAATTATTGTTGAAAGTTGTGAAGGTTTTATTGTGGTAATTATACATATTCAATGAAAAGACAAGTTGTTGTAAATCCACAGATCACAACCTGAGATACCGGTTTCGGGTACTACACCATTCAGATTTTACCAGAAATTGATAATGGAGATTCTCATATCTCAAATTTTACCAGAAATCGATGATGGTGTAGCAAACGAAATCCGGAAACCGGTATCTCGATTCTTTAAAAAGTTGATATTACTATAGTATTTCATTCTAGAACTGTACTCAATACACTTTAGTGTTCTCTTGAAATTGAAATCACTTGTTTCGAGCAAGAAAACTTCACAGAACATCAGGCCAATAGAGAGGCAGGCAAGCACTGTACAGTGTGTAGCAGGCTCTCCACTGGAATAATGAGGAAGTGTGGAATTAACAGTGTTGCATCGTAGTGGCGGCGACAGCGTATATAACCATGATGTGTCCTATTTGTCCCACTCAAACATTTACATATACAGCCAATGAAGCAACTAGTCTGTCCAAGCAGAGAAGACATTCTGGCAAGATGAGAAAATGACTCCAGCTCGGCCAATATTGGTTCAACAATTATAAATTTGGGCTCAAATTGTAAGAAACATTCTAATCTATAATTTGAGACCAAATTTGTAATTTTTGAACTAATATTGACCGAGCTGGAGTAATTTTACCATCTTGCCAGAATGTCTTCTCTGCTTGGACAGACTATACAATCCTGTACCATCCACCTACGTTGAATATGATATATTCCCCTTCCAAAATAATAAACAAAATTGACTGGAATAAACACAAGACGAAAAAATCTTTACTTGAACATAGCTACTTAAATACTCATTTAGGGTCTCATTATAATGGTAATGGTGGCATAGTTGATATCCATCTTTTAAATTAATTGAAGAAAAGATAGTTCACATGAAAAAATATCAATGAAACACCAATTTACAATTTCATTTCAAAATGAGGAGAAAAAACTATCGGCTCTCTTGAACTTACTGCTCTATTATTATTTGATTATCAATTCAACTTAGAAGATACCTAAGCTAAGTTGAAAAGCTTTAAAGAAGTTTGATCATTGAGGAATAGGATCGGATTATTTTCAATAGTCTAAATGGCAGCGATCCATGGGCATTGCAAATCGTATCAACGAGCTTCCTTTCTGCATCAATTTTAGACTATGTATCACTACTGCGAATCACAAAGCAGCCGTGTAAGAATAGAATAGAAAAGAGGCCTGAATGATTAGAATGATGAGATTGATGAGAATGATTGGAATGATTAGAATAATCAGAATTATTCTGAATTCATTTTTTGTTAATGCTCATTATTGTACTGTATCCTGGTTTGGAAATTATGCTCCATTGTTGAGAAACTAAAGGAATACTCGAATTTATTATACAATCCAGTATGCTTCAAAATTGAATTCAATCACAATAGGTATATTATACACATTTCGCAATATTTTGCTCACACTATTCCTTTTGTTTTTGAATGAATGTAAAGATTTGAATGAATCTTATAACTCAACTTAATTTGATTAGCGGAGAGATATGAAAAATTATTAAGAATTTGATAAATAATTAATCAAATTAAAATGATCGGAAAAATGATAAAACGTCTATAATTTATACATACAGTACAGATTGATTTATCATCCTATTTGAAAATAATGAATGAAGTCTATCTTTATATTTTTGAAAATATAAATCAAATATTGATACGTAAGATTCATATTTGATGTTCTCACTATGTTTGTTGAATGAAAAGCCATTGCAGTGACGTTCGTACAAATCGCCATTGCTTAGAAATTAGTTGATACCGCCTTTGTGGGAGGGGCTTGTATAAGCCAATAGCAGTCGATTGCTCTGGGTGCTCAACTACCAATCGCAGGTCTCGCTCCAAAGTATACAAGGTTCACTTCCATTGCTCTCCATTTTAAATTTGCTTTAGTTTACTAGAGTTTAATAATGAACCAACAACTGAAATCGCTATCTCGATATTCTATTACAGTAGTGGTTAGGACGTAACTATTTTTATTTCCGTTCAATTAAGTGCAAATGAACTGCTTAAAGTGCTATATTGTTGATGGAACTATGAAAAAACCAGATAATTTGATCATGGATTCAATAAGGAATTGCCAACTATAATAGAGCTCTTTCAATAGCAATAGTAGAACTGTATAGTTTCAAATACCAAAGTTATTAGTCGAAACTGGTTCAAAGTTTCCGAGATGAAATGAGTCACCCACGAAACAGGTGAAGTGTCCGTATCTTTTACTGTACAGCACTTCACCTGTTTCGTGGGCACGAGCCGCCAGTGAAAATAACCAACAATGCTCTCTCAGCAGTAGTTAGTGGTTATAGTTTGTCAAAGAAAAGAAGACATTCTGGCAAGATGGGTAAATCACTACAGCTCGGTCAATATTGATTAAAAAATTATAAATTTGAACTCAAATTGTAGATCAGAATGTTTCCTGCAATCTAAAACCAAATTTTGAACCGATCTGAAGTCATTTTCCCATCTTGCCAGAATGTCTTCTCTGCTTGGGCATACTATATAATCACGCATCCTGTCTTTTGTTTTCACCCCGCAGATAATAGTTTTAAACGGATTCCGCATAGCAGTAAATTACTGGTCGCATAAAAAGCGGATGAATAAAGGACCTTCACTGCATTCCACAATTGGAAATTGGACGTAATAGTAGCGAATTTTCTATTGGATCGATTATTTAGATTAATGTTAACTACTAGTTTCAAAGTGTTTCATGTTCTAGCGCGTTCATATAACATTATCAAATTCGTCTGTTAGTCATATTCATTTTTTTGACAAAATACTGAATGGATAAAAAACTCAGTCTATTATCATCCAAAACGTCTTACTTCCAAGTTCCAATCAATATTCCAAATTAAGGTTATGTCCACAGTTAGAAGATTAAAGATATGCTTTTGAAAGTCCCCTTTATGGGAAAAATACCAATTATTTGCTAAATTCCGTGTGCCGTAATCAAGTTACAATAATTTTATTATTTAATGAACATTCGTTTTTTTACAATATTATTCGAAGTTACTTTCAGCTAAACATTTTTCTTCACGACATTACCTTTTCCAATCAGACTAATGATTTTTTATTTCTATCTATTGGAAAAAAATAATTGAAATAAGGGTTGTCAATGTTATAATACATCGAACATGAAGACTCTACTGATAGCCTTCGAATTCCCTAGCTGGGAATTACACCTTGTAACAAAGCCTACCTAGAATCTGTTTCAGTATCAGTTACAACCAGTTTTGGGTGGATATTGAATTCAGGAAGAGGGTGGGATCGTTGATGGGAAAACGAAGAGTTGGAGAGAAAGAGAGAACATAATAGTAAAAGTGAATGAGTATCATATAGAACTCCAAGTACAGTACTATGTTCTATGTGTTTCATTTTGTAGAAAATGAAACAAAAATTTGAAATTGTTCCATCAATAATATCAATTATCAAAGTGGGAAAGGCCATTTTAAATAGTGTTCTATTTTATCATCTATTTTTTTAATATTATAACTTTCTCATAAAAAATCACAAATCCAAATTTTCGCAACTTCCTCCTCAAACAACAATTTCCTAATACAGGATCCATTCATAAAAAAAACTCAAATCTGTTGAACTAGGCGGGTTTATTTGACGAACTTTACATGGCGCTAAGCTTTGATTGGTCATGTAGACTTGTCTACATGTTATTCGAACAATAAATAATATAGGCTAACATCATGTCAACCTATATTCGTAACCATCTTCACTACATACGTACATGTTTTCGTGAGTTTATATGCTGTAAATGCATGCGAACGCTTGCCATGTAATAATATTTTGAGTTGAGTCAATTGTGAGCAATGCAAATAGATGAACAACTAGAGAGACAGTCCGGACAGCTGTAATCTGTCCATGCAAAGAAGAACCTCTGGCAAGATGGGAAAATTACTCCAGCTTGGTCAATTTATGTTCAAGAATTATAAATGTGGTCTTAGTATTAGATCAAATTGTTTCCTTCAATTTGAGATCAAATTGATAAATTTTGAACCAATATAAACCGAGCTTGAGTCATTATCTTATCTTGCCAGAGGGTCTTCTTTGCTTGGTTAGACTACATAAATGGAAGGCATGAATATTAATGATGACATCTACAAACTGTCTACAGACTAGTTTTATTATGATTTGGATTGAACTGGTGATGCTTTACAGAGTGATAAGAAGTGAAATGGGAAGAGTTTTAAGAATCTTGAATAATTTCGGAATCCGAATTTGATAATTTTAGAATCGCTCAATACAAGTTGTAGTAAGTCACCATAAAGTCTTCACGTAAAGTCACGGATTTCTGATACGCAGTAGTGATACAGAGTCAAAAATTGATACTGAAAGGAAGTTGTTGATTTGAGACATTTGCACAAGATCGCCGCTATATTGGAAATGAGATGATTACATGAGTAATCGATCTCTCATGATTCTATTTCTCAATTATTAAACATTTTGAGAACATTCAAACTCGATAATTTATGTATTTTATGATTGGAAAATAAAACACTTAGTTTCAAAGCAACAGTAAGTCTACCCAGATTTTCGGCTTATTAAATGAGCTAACTTCACTTTTCAACCCCATGTTGCAAATATTTTGTGTCAATGAGCTTCCTTCCTGTACGATTGTGTATCAATTTTGGACTTTTGTATCATTACTGCGTGTCACAAAGTCGCTGTGTAACGGGGGCTTTGTGATTGAAATGGATTTTTGAATTCTAAATAATCACCTATTAAAACGTGAATGAGTCTGTCACTTCAATCTGGAAGATCAATGAAATTCGTATAATTTCAATCTTTTTTGGAGTAAAACCATTCATGAAAAAACTGAAATATTATCTTAAATGCAGGGTAAATTAGGAAGCTTTGGAAAAAAACTCCTTATTTCGAAGAGGATAAGTATTTAGGACCAGACTTGAGTGAAAGCTAATGGTCTCAAGAATTTAAAACTTTACTAGATTAATTGTAATAAAATCAATGAGAATCTAGAATCAGTCAGCTTCATGTAAACATAAAGTACGATTTAACAACACTGATTTCAAACTCTCATCTATCTAACATTGGTTATTCAAAATTCAACGGCCTAAATTAGATCGGCTAACACTAGGAGGAAATGTTTCATTGTTCCCGTATGTAAATCGCATCACGATTATTTGCATAATTCATGTGTGGATTTATAACTTCAAAGTCAAATTCCTACAGGAAACAACAAAGTCAATGGCGGTTGACGAATGTCTGATAAAAATACTCAGCTCTGTCAAGACAGTCGGCGAGCGGTGTACGAGGGCATGTTGAGTCGAGAGTGACCTTAGATGAACTAATCACTTTCGAAGATCGCTCTCTGACTGTCTTGAAAGAGCTGAGAATTAATAACAGATCTTTGCCAACCGCCAGTATCGTTGGCGTCTGGTATATAGGAAATGCAATAAACTCTGGTTCGGCTTGGTTTGCTCTGTTCAAGCAAAGAAGAGTCTTTGGCAAGATGAAAAAATTACTCCAGCTCTGTCAATATTCGTTCAAAATATATAAATTTGGTCCTCTAATTTTAGGAAACATTCTTATCTACGATTCCAGACCAAATTTATAATTTTTAAACCAATATTGACCGAGCTGGAGCTATTTTCCATCTTACCTGAATGTCTTCTTCGCTTGAACAGAAGATAGTTTCCCAGGCCTTTCCTAGTTTCCTAGCACCGCTGTTCGGTATGTTTCCAAATGATGGGGAATTTCAGAGATCTTATCACATTAGGTCAAAAAAGGTGGAGCGATATTGAAGTGTTATGGTGAATAACATGCCTAATTAATACAATAATACATTATGCATTCATTTATTCACATAATCGAATTAGAACTGGGTGAAATGATTTGGAAGATAAAAAAACTGGATTTCTCCTTATATTTTTACTATTCATGTCCCGAATATTGGTGAGAGTATTATGTTGTTATAGACTTATGTTGTTCGAATGAGGCTATGAAATCACATCAATTTTTAAACAAATAACTCATGGTCAAATTATTATCATTATCATTAAATCATTATCAGATTTTGACTTGATCTATTTGAAAAAAAAACAGTTCAAGTGATCTCAGAGAAGCCAATCATTGCAGTTCATTGTAGAGATGTCAGTGGATGTGATGTAATGCGTGAACATTAGATTGAAAAGGGTGGTTTGGTTAAGGTGCGATATTGGAGACTTAGAATTATTATTCATAGAAGACTTAATATTATTCTTAGAATACAATTATTCATCATATCATCAATTATAAAATATTACAATTATTCATTATTGAGCTGTAACATGAATATAGGAAATTTGAATAGAGTAGTTAGAAAGAACAGTTTATTAATAAGTAACAATTGAAATTTCAAGTAACAATTGGTTAATTTCTCCCAAACACTTGCACTGAAAATGTATAATTTACATCATAGCAAGTTCTTAAAAAATGCTGAGAACAAGAATGCATAATGCAATATTAACATAGCTGCATCACAGAGGATTAATCCAAACATTATTTAAATTATACTTTAAATTCACAGTGAATTTTTCTTATAAGAATATACTGCATCACAGAGGATTAATCCAAACATTATTTAAATCATACTTTAAATTCACAGTGGATTTTTCTTATAAGAATATACTACAATACATTGGAATATATAGCAATATCGACAATATGGGAGAATACTTTCAAATACTACTCAATTGAGATGAATCTCATACAAGAATAATAGAGTCGGTAAAGAATTATGTACCATAGTTAGTACGAATTATGACTCGTAGTGTCATAAGCATGCCAGGAAAATAAACATCATTCTATTCAGGGAAATAAAAATCATTCCATTAAGTAGCCCAATCCTATGAAACTTATACAATTAGTACAAGAATTAGGTACCGTAGTAAAGTCATAGACATGCGACGAAAATAAACATCTATTCACAAAGTAGCCTAATCCTATAAAACACAAGTAGTCTAATGTAGGCTACTACTACTACTAGTACATAAGGCTACTACTGGAGTTGAGAACTAGCCTAATTCATCAACAACGATTACTATAACAATATTTCTGTCGCCTAATTCATTGAACCTAGACACTAGACGTCAACGTCACATCTAGAAGACAAAACAGACCAAGACCCGGTCAGGTCAATTAGTCAAGTTTTATTTTAGGAGGGGAAGCAGCGGATTCAGGGTCAAGCTGGGAAGATATGGGACGAACGGAGAAGAAGGATGCGAAGGAGGAGAAAAAGGAAGAGAGAGGAAGATGGATGATGAAAGGAAGAAGAAGAAGAAGAAAAATAAATAAAGAAGAAGAAGAAGTAGAAGAAGAAGAAGGAGACTTCTCCTTTCCCTCCTTTTTCTTATATTCTTTTTCTTCTTTTCTTCCTTTTCATTCTTCTTTATCCTTTTTTCTAGTCCTTCTTCTCTTCCTCCTCCCTTTCTTTCCCCTTTCTATCTTATGTCATCCTTCTTCCTCTCCCTCTCAATTTCCAATATTTTCTTCTCCGGTCATCCCATCTTCCCAGCGAAGGAGGAAAAGAAGTAGAATAAAAAAAGACGATGATGAACATCATGACGAAGAAGCAAGACTAAGAAGATGAAGAAGAAGAAGAAGAAGAAGAAGAAGAAGAAGAAGAAGAAGAAGAAGAAGAAGAAGAAGAAGAAAGAAGAAGAAGAAGAAGAAGAAAGAAGAAGATGAAGAAGAAGAAAGAAGAAGAAGAAGAAGAAAGAAGAAGAAGAAGAAGAAGAAGAAGAAGAAGAAGAAGAAGAAAAGAAGGAGGAGGAGGGAGAGGAAAGATAAGGAATAAGAGAAAAAGTCATCAGATGTCAATGCAACAGTGGTCAGAAGGAAAAGAAGGAGGATGAGGGAGGAGAGAAAAAGTCAACAAATTAATGTCACTTCACCAGGGGTCGAACTCTCCTTTGTTTGAAGGAGTACCGACAAACACAAAAAGTTAACATACTAAAGGAATCGACAAATAAACGCATGTAAGAAAAAGCGTATTTGCTTTGGATATTTCGTGTTCCTTACACGAATTTCAACGTAATTTTACTATTTCATAGTAATAGTAATCCTCCTTCTGTTTTTCTGGTTACTCAAACTGTTTTTTCTCAATATCTCAGTACTCCTTTCTGTATTTCTCACTTTTTGCACTTCATTCTTGATTTTGACGATTTGTTCTTTTACTCCTTTTCACAGATTTTCTTGAATTTATCGTAATTTCAAGCTATTTTTCTTCTCTTATTCTCATTTTTCTACTTTGTGTTCCTTACAACCTTTCGACTGTTTTTTTTTCTCAATTTCTCAGCGCTTCTTTCTGTTTTTCTAACTTTTTGAACTTCTTTGTTCTTCATTCTTGATTTTTACAATTTGTTCTTCTACCTTTTTCAACAAATTTTCTCGAATTTACCGTATTTTTCTCTTCTTATTTTCATTTTTCTCCTTCGTTTCTCCTATTTCCTCCTACTATTTCAACTAGTAAATCGTGACCTCATTCTCCACCTCTTCTCCAAACCTTTTTCTTCACCAACAGAATTTTTATCTCATTCCCAATTCCCACATCTCCTCACACATATATTACTCTTTCCTCTCTTCCTTTTGCAATTCTTTTTATCCTCTGCTCCTTTCTCAGTCCTCTTATCCTCTTATTTTCCATTGTTCATCAGAAAACCCTTTTCATTCTCTTTTTAGTATCTTTTTTCATCCCATGTAACTGAGTGCTTCGAATATTTGAATATTTTAAGGGTTACATCTCTGGTTTCACACTTCCTTATGATATATTTCTTTCAAAATCTGGTATTTATTGTTGAGTTTGTTAGCTGAATATATTGCCACGTCCATACAAGAGGCATATTCTTCTTATTTGGTTTCTTTTCTTTAATGTCTCGAAAGTCACAAAATACGGAACTAAGTTTAGACCAATGAAGGTAAGTTTCCATTATTACTAGACGTCGCTCATGCACATGTGCCTAAGATCCAATAGAAACTCAAAATTGTATGGAGCAATGCAAATCAAATAAATAGATAAAGAACAGCTGACCAGTGTGTATCGCTCTATACAACTCCGTACTTCTATTGTATATTAGGCAAATGTGCAAGTGCGATTTTTGTAGTAATGGAACGAGGCTAGTAGACAGATTTTGTGAACATTGCCTCTATGTTGAATAATAAGATCAAAATTTGGGAAAAAGACGTTTTGGAATTTATTGTCTGTGTTTCTACTCTGTATTGTAATTTCTTGAATAAATAAATGAAATAATGAGCATTAAATTCAAGATGCAGACATACAGTCATTTATTGCTTTTGGAGAGTAATTGAACAATTGAACATCAATCAGATTATTCTAAGAAATTGAATGTCACTCTTTTTTTCCACCATAATTCATTACCAATTTAGAATGGTACTTCATTCTATGATTGGAATAACTTCTATTATCGTATTACGTATTTGAAAAAAAACAAAAAACATTTCTCTTTTTTCCATATTCTCAAAGTATTTCCATTCTAATTTTACTGAGGTCAATACTTTGCTTCATAAGCGACCTCCAGCTTTCCACCATAATTTATTACCAATTTATAATGGTACTATATGCTATGATTGGAATAACTTCTATTATCGTTATACGTATTTGAAAAAAACATTTCTCTTATTTTCCATATTCTCAAAGTATTTCCATTCTAATTTCACTGAGGTCAATACTTTGCATTGCTTTATAACCGACCTCCACTATTACAGCCTAGGCTCGATTTAGGATGAGCTGTTAAAAATAATGGACAGGATCAGAGCAATTGAAGCATATAACCTGAAACTATGCAACTCCCACACGTGAAGAAATCCAAAAGAAGACAGATAAGAAGAAGAGGAGGAAGACACAGGAAGAAGGAGAAGAAGAAGAAGAAGAAGAAGGAGAAGAAGAAAAAGAAGAAGAAGAAGAGGAAAAGAGGGAGGAGAAGAGAAGACGAGGAAAAAGAGAGGCCAATTTCGCGAGAGAAGGAAGAAGACCACATCCACTAAATTATAGTGAGGACAAACAACCATCCAGTTTGCAACTGGAGAGGTCAGAAACATCTCGTATTTAACACCTTGATTACTCTACATGAAACACCATACCCAGGACTGGATCAACACACAAAATTTGAATTTTTTTGCTTCAATTGCAGAGATAATAATGAGCGAAGACGTCATTTTTTCTTTAGTTCTATCTTCTGTTCTATCAGAATGGGAAGACATGAGAATAAGGAAAAGATACTATTGAAAAGAAAAAAGAGGGAGAGTGAATTCTTCATGACACAATATTTTCAGAAATGGAAGAATTATTAGATATTGCAGTGCACCAACTGCTGTTATTATCAACAATATTTTCATTTGAACCAAATTCAAACCAAGATTCAATAACCGTTTTACAATGTAATGCGTATTTATGGGAAGACTTATATTCTCATATATTCAATCAATGTACTTGATTTTAGCTTCCTCTATCATTGACAATGTAGCCTAATAATTAGGAATTAGGAGTTTCAAGAATTATCCTTGAAAAGCCTGGTTCATAATAGGACTTGATCGACCGAATAAACTGAGAAAATGTTCTCAGATTGATCTTCAAAAGTTAGTGAAACGTAATATCTAACTCTATCATAAAATTAAAATGGAGTACGGGCGATTATTTACATTCTTTATCAATTAGAAAAGAGAAAACTGTTTTCATATAGCATGAAGTTGACGTTGCTACTTTTAAAGTACCTATATTCCATCATAAAATGAGAAAAAGATTAGTCATAGCTTAGACTTCAGAGGTGGAATTATAATATTGTCTTTCACCCTGTAACTGCTGCCACCTACGGCACAATTCGATGCTACTTGGGATTCGAAGTGTTAGCCAATGAGAAGCGAGGAGGCGGAGCTTAGAAGTGAAGTTGATTTTACCCCGGAACTGCTGCCACCTACGGCGAAATTATAAACTACTTGCAATTTGAAGTGTTAGCCAATGAGAAGCGAGGAGGTGGAGCTTAGAAGTAAAATTGGATTCAACCCTGTAACTGCTGCCACCTACGGCGAAATTCAGAACTACTTGCGATTCGAAGTATTAGCCAATGAGAAGCGAGGAGGCGGAGCTTAGAAGTTAACTTGATTTTAACCCTGTAACTGCTGCCACCTACCTTCACAATTCAGAAAATTTAAATTTAAAATTTGAATTGTCTACCAATCAGGAGGAAAGCTTCACATGTGGGATACTGTCCTCCAAAGAAAAATGATGGAGGACTTTTGATCCCTCTAGACTAAAACTCCAAAATAAATCTTTTGAGTGAGAAGCACATTTAGCACTTACTAGGCTATTACTGAGAATTTCCAGTAGTTGAGGATAGTCAAAGATAATTTCTAAATTTTGAAACCATTAATGAGGAAGAGAAATATTGTAGGCTAAACTGTTGCAATTATGATAAAATGAGAATCCAAGTGTATCCTTTTTAACGAATTTAATATTCTAAAATATTACTGTTCAAGCCTTTATCAATTTTCAATATGAAACTTGTTATCTTGATACAACACTCCATTGTTCTTGAGATATAAAAATAGAGTTTGAATATCAGTATTCTTTTTTACGAAAGCACGAATAATCTATTATTATTATTATCTCTTTGAGAAACTTCCATCAGAAAAAACACCACCATTACATAATATTATGATAAATGAGTTACTTGAATAAAATAATATAATAATAAAGTAAATTACATACGATGGTTTATTTTTTGGACTATTATATTAACAGATTAACTGTATATAATATATTCATCATGATCAGATGACAACTGCATATAATATAATATCAAACATGATCAAATAATGACAATTGATCGATGACAATTCGCAAGAGGAAGTCAAATAACGAGACCCACTTGACTCTATTTAGAATTTGCAAAATACAACCATTGATTCTCACACGACCCCTACAAATGATTTTGGGGATCTCCTTCCCACGGGATCGTCTAGACACAAACCCCCCCCCCCCTACATTTCCAAACCACAAGTATGGACACTGCATGAGATTGTGCGTGCGTGCATTTAATAAAAACTTACATCATGAGTGTGTATCCTACACCACACTATATGGTGGATCTCCATGCTCGTATACAGACAGTATGGGGCTTCCATTCATTCATAAGTAAGTTACTCATAGTAGTAACTTGAACTCCCTTCCCCCCTCCCAGCTAGAAACTTGTTCATTCATTCATAAGTTGAACCAGGATGTCCCAGATCAATTTTGCCCTAACTAACCGCAACAAATATTAACCCCTCCAGTTTAAACACCCCCCCCCATCATAACAAAAACCAAGCTGTATACCTCTCTCCCCCCTCATCAATAATAAACGCACCTTCTTCCTGTGTGCTATACAATGGGCTTGTAGTGGATGGCCATAACCTAACCAACATGCATAAAACTGTGTTTATAAATGAGTAGAAGAGATGAAACATGTTTATAAACATTGGTTCACGAATATCTATATTCGTGAATATTAATATAAATTATTAATCATAATGATAATTTTATATAATATATATAATAATAATATAATCAAATCAAATCAAAATCTTTATTGTTGAAAACATTGAACAATGTTATAACAACGTCAGTACAGTATACAAATACAAGTAAGTTACAAATTATACAAATAATACAAGAAACATGTACAGATTATTTCATTTTCGTCATTAAATAATAATTATTGTAGATACTATAAGACTTGCACACACGTAAGTTAATAAAAACTAAATGACACTCTGACTCTATCTACTTATTGGAAAATCTGAATTTAAATAATCGTCAATAGAATAGAAACACTTTTCAATCAGTGTTTTCTTTATAAAAGACTTGAAATGATTTTTATCCATCACTCTAACCTCAAGTGGCAATTTATTAAATAGCTTAATACTCATGTAATGCCAATTTTTCTGAGCAGTAGTCGAATGGTGAGAGTCAATCCTTATATTTAGCCTACTTCTTGTATTGTAATCGTGGATTTCGGAATTCAGAGTATATTTGAGCAAATGCTTTCTCATATATAACAAGCATGTAAATATATATAGAGAAGGAAAAGTCAACATATAAAATAATATATTATCGTGATATATTAATATAAATTATTTGAAATATCTTACCGCTTTCTGAGGGAAACAAGAAATATGCGGAGAAACATAGAATAGAATGTAAATCCAGTAATAGAAGGCACATATTATAATTTATGTAATGCATTTATTAATAATGGAAAAATCGAATTGGAATATAGAAACATCATAATGATGACACAGTTCTCATCATTATGAAACTTGTATCATTATTATTTTTCATCACATCATTGGGATGAAATTGAACCACATACACACAGATCAACTGATAATGCAAAGAAATGAGTTATTGATTATGCTAGAAGCCTAGCATGATGTTTCAATAAGATGATTTCAATACTGTAACGTCTGTAACTAAAAGTTAGCATTTTGAAACGGAAATCTTTCTAAACAGCCTAAATCAAGGAACTGAAGAAGTTATGGTGATTGGCTCTTTTCTAATATTAATTAATATTGTAAAAACTTCATTTATTTCTTGAATACCGTATTTGTATTTGTATCAACCCAACTCAGACCTCTTCGATCTTCCTCCCCCCTCAGACAAAAACAAAAATCCAAATCGTATTTTTCAAAATGGCGACCCCCTGCCCCACCACGGGTTTGTCGACCCGGTCGCCAATTAAAAGGCTAATGAACGCATAAAAGGCCGTTCGACGGCACAATTCCTTCTTTCCTCTTTGGAACAATGCACTGTCGAATTATCGTCATTGTAGCAACTGATGGCTGCCAGTGGGGGGAGGGGGTAGGCCTGGAATGCTGATTGAATTTAATTCGGGGGGTTTTCGGTACTTCCGGACGCCTAGTTAGATTGGTTTTGTCGTTTGATTATGAAATTGGTTAGGCCTGAGAGAGACAAGAGAAAACTAGAATTTTATTTAAAACTAGAAAAAAGAATAAACGCCATTATCAAATGTATAATTAATGATGGTTTTATTATTAATTTATCTATTTGTGACGATTTTGTAACATGTATTATATTATGGAAATTGATAAATTTAAATTTGTTATCATTTATTGAGAGCATATATATTCCGTCTCCTAATTTCTACAGTTGAACTTCACTTACTCGAAAATCAGAGATAGTAATTTTTGTACGAATGATTGGAAATTTTACTCCATTTTGATGCTATTATTATTTGTTCGAGAGTAGAAGACAAGGGAGAGTTTTTCAAGGGCAATGATTGAACATACAAATCATAGATGTTTTTGGATTATTAAGGCTCAAATTAGTTAGGTTCCAGTGTATTTACATTATATGGGATAGCATTTAAACTTGAGAAATTGAAAATAATATATAACAACTGCACACTGGACAATTCAAATGGGAACGCGACAAAATTATTGTTAATTTTTCCAAATAGATATTATTCATCAAGATGATCTAGTTCCGGGATGAAAATCAACGTTGAATTTATGTAAATTATTAATGTAAATTCGATAAACCAAGATCTCTGAATAAAACAAAGAATGTGCCACATAATTTTTATCCATTTAAATTATTGCTAAAAATAAAATCAGAATTAATTATATTGTAGGCTGCCATGCTAATAATAATCATAGGAATTGAGACCTTTAATTCTGCAGCATACCAATTTTCATGAACAATGTTTATCGGCAAATGCAATTGCAATAAATGAATCTGCATACAATTATCACAATTTGATAATTGAAAATACACAGCACAGAACTATGTTCAATCTGGCAACGTTTAATCGATATTTCTCTAAAAGCCGGCGTTTTATGACTGCTATTTGCATCAATAATAGATCAGAAACTAAATTTTCAATAAATATTTTATCAAAAGCTGATAACCAAACGTAATTAAAAACTAAACATACACTAATATGACGCTATCCCTATAACAGAGAAGCACGCTTCATTATAGCCTGTCCAAGCAAAGGAGACATTATGGCAAGATGTGAAAATGACTCCAGCTCGGTCAATGTTTGTTCAATAATTATAAATTTGGTCTCAAATTGTAGGAAACATTCAGATCTACAATTTAAGACTGGATTTATAAGTTTTGAAAAAATATTGAACGAGCTGGTGTAATTCTCCCATCTTGCCAGAATGTCTTCTTTGCTTGGATAGACTTTAGTGTAGTAGGAACATTTGAAACCGCGATATAGAATGATTACCTCTTGACCTTTTGGCACCCAGATACCAAAATATGGCATTAAAATTAAAAATAATCGTCATATCGCGAGAAAAAGTTGACAAGAAATTAAATCAAGTTCAATGAAACCGTACTTCATCAACTAGAACGTCGCATGTCTATAGATAAGAAATTAATTACAATAATTTTTGATCAGAAATCGAGTTTATGTAATGGATATAAAGTACTTGTATTCGGTTTATTAGTGTTTATCAATTTTCAAATAACTTTTGTAACTTTTATACAGATTTATTTCGGAAGTACAAAATATCTCTCACATGCACCTTGAACAATTTATGTAGTTCCTACTCTCTTAGTCTTATTAAAGGTAGGTTTTCATCACTAGAGTCCAATTCGGGCACACGTCGTGTCCATTTCTTGAGTGATCCTACCAGTGTATAATAACATGAAGAAGGATCAAAAATCAATAATTTTACCTAGACTAGACTTTACCTAACTTAACCTAGGAGCGCACAATTTTCCATTACTACAAAGGATAAAACCCGTGACAAGATGCAATAGAAACTAGTAGTTGTATGGAGCAACACAAATAAGAAATCAGCTGATCAGTGTGCGTTGCTCTATTGAACTTAGTGTTTCTATTGCATCTATAGGCACATGTGCCTGAGCGACTTTGGAGTAGCGGGAACCCAAGATTCTTGGTGGGAACCTCTACCCTTAACATGGAAAAAATTGTATTTTTGAATAATGTATACACAATCAAATTTCTTTCTAAGACGATACACAAGATGCATTCAAATTCTTTAATTACACAATCTGTAGTACAGGTAAATGTAACAACAATAGTGTATCGTCATAAAGGCATGTATGAAATGTAATTGTCTTGTATTATTATAACAACGTTTGTTTATAATCTATTGTTCTGTAATTTGATACACGTATCACCTACTGTATCTTCTTGAGAGAAAATCAATATTTGTAATGATGGAATTATTTTGGTAAAACATTATTTAAAAAATCAAAACTCACATTATTTTGAATAATACCCCAGTTATCCTTATAATAATAACTGATTGCTTTGTTTTGAATAACTATTAGTTATTACTCAAAGCAGTTCCAGTATTGAATAACTATCAAGCTATTCAATCAACTATTTATTATTTCATGACGTCATTTACATGTCTGGTAGTCCCAATCTGATGACTTTAGATGTCACCAGTGTCAAAATAGATGTACAT
This sequence comes from Sogatella furcifera, assembly GCA_017141385.1. Lineage (NCBI taxonomy): Eukaryota > Metazoa > Arthropoda > Insecta > Hemiptera > Delphacidae > Sogatella > Sogatella furcifera. The sequence continues at coordinate 32,915,639 of CM029552.1, read as the reverse complement.
TCATTCATAAAGTCCCGATCCCAATGTCATGGGAACCACTCTGTAGTAGGCCCGTAATACAAGGACTGTGTTAATAGATAGAATGGTGTGATAACTTCTCCAATGATAAAACAAGATTAATGTTGTTTGTTGTTCTTGTTACATCATCTTCCACTCCTACACTCTTCTTCTTCTTCTTCTTCTTCTTTTTCTTCTTTTTCTTCTTCTTCTTCTTCTTCTTCTTCTTCTTTTTCTTCTTCTTTTTCTTCATCATCATCATCATCATCATCATCATCATCATCATCATCATCATCATCATCATCATCATCATCATCATCATCATCATCATCATCATCATCATCATCATCATCATCATCATCATCATCTTCTTCTTCTTCTTCTTCTTCTTCTTCTTCTTCTTCTTCTTCTTCTTCTTCTTCTTCTCCTCCTTCTTCTCCTTCTTCTTCCATATTCTTTCTTTTTCCTCTTCTTGTTTGCTCTTTTTTCCACTCTTCTCCAAACTGTTTCTCATTCAACTTATCCTTCTTTCAAATCCTATTACTACTCTTCCTCATTTCTCCTTCCATTCTCTTCTTTTTCACTTTTTTCTTTGACTTATTCTTCATACTTCAAATAATTTTGTTAAATTTTCTCGACTACTTTACTCTTTCTCCATCCTTTTCACCTTCTCTTCTATCCTAATCCTTTTTCACTTTCTAACCCCTTTCCATCTCCTTCTGATCATTCCTCTATTACTTTCTTACTTCCATCTATAAGTTTTCTTCCATTTTTCTTTTTCTTTCTCTTTTTCTTTTTCTTTTTCTTTTTCTTTTTCTTTTTCTTTTTCTTTTTCTTTTTCTTTTTCTTTTTCTTTTTCTTTTTCTTTTTCTTTTTCTTTTTCTTTTTCTTTTTCTTTTTCTTTTTCTTTTTCTTTTTCTTTTTCTTTTTCTTCTTCTTCTTCTTCTTCTTCTTCTTCTTCTTTTTCTTCTTCTCTTCCTTTTTCTTATTCTTCTTCTTTTCTTCTTTATCCTTCCAGTTGTTCCTTTCATGAGCAGTTTAGTGTCTATCAGTTTAGGCTATCTTCAAAATAAAAACTTTTCTTATTCTCTTGTAATCTATAATGTTGTTATTTATTCCGTTATTAATAGGTTATAATAATAGGTTAATAAGTGGTTTGCAGACCACCGACTCGAGTAATTTACTCGAGAATTTGATGGGAGATCAATAAAATTGGAATAGATTTTAGAATAGAATCTAGTATCGATGGTAAATCAATAAAATTGGAATAGATTTTTGTTGACATGTAGGCCAGATTGTTGACAAATTGAAAAACACTGGGAACCAATGCATTATTCATCACAGCCTTCTGTTCAAACCTCCTCATAGATCTCATCTCAACAAAAACAACAAAACTGATCCCAGACAACATAACCATTGTTCCTATTAGCTGTTATTGGTCCATTATTCCACTTTCACCCTCGTATAACATTGATCTACTGGCTTCCTGTCGGACTAGAATTAATGTTTATAAAATATACGAAGAAGGGGAGGAAAAAGAATAAGGAAAGATGAAAACAACAGCAATGTGTTGAAAAAATAGACTGTCGGGGAAGTGAAAGAAATAGAAGATAAAGAAAGAGAACAAGGAGAAGAAGAAGGAGAGGGAAATGATAAAGAAGAAGGAGAGAACTACATGGAGTTTAAAAAGGAGAATAAAAAGGAGGAATTGGGGTGGGAGAAGAAGGTAAAGGAAAAAACCGAAAGAAGAGAAGCATATTTGAAAATGAGTTGAAGAAGACAAAGTAGTGATGAAGTGAAGAAAGTATGAGATAGATAAAAGGGGCAGAGTAAAGAAAGGAGCTGTTATGAAGATGATTGGGAAAGAATGAAATATAATGAAATATTAAGGGCTTCGCCCTCCTTTATGAATAGTCAAGATAGTAATTTAAGTTAGTTTTTCTGATCAGATCTTTATTGTTAACAGTGAACTTGATTAAAATTAAGGATTTTGTAAAGTGAAAAGTGTTTTTTTAAAGTTAAAATTGTAATGTAAACATTCAGCATCCATCATCATTCATTCACTATATAGCCTGAACATCATCATCCACTTATCACCTTTGCTTAAAATACTTTATATAAGTCGCAATTGTAACAACAAATGAAAAAAGTTGATTGGATTTAGGAGAAGCAGAGAAAATGAGAAAATGATTGAAAAAACAAGTTGATGAATGAGGAACAGAGAAGGAGAAAACATATGCATAAGGGAAATGGAGGAGGATAAGGAGAAGAAGAAGAAGAAGAAGAAGAAGAAGAAGAAAAAGAAGAAGAATAAGGCAACGAAATAAAGAATATGTAGATGCCGGCTCAATATCAAGTGGGTCGTCGTCCACTTACAGAGGTATGCCGAAGAAGAAGAAGAAGAAGAAGAAGAAGAAGAAGAAGAAGAAGAAGAAGAAGAAGAAGAAGAAGAAGAAGAAGAAGAAGAAGAAGAAGAAGAAGAAGAAGAAGAAGAAGAAGAAGAAGAAGAAGAAGAAGAAGAAGAAGAAGAAGAAGAAGAAGAAGAAGAAGAAGAAGAAGAAGAAGAAGAAGAAGAAGAAGAAGAAGAAGAAGAAGAAGAATGGTCAAGATAGTAATTTAAGTTAGTTTTTCTGATCAGATCTTTATTGTTAACAGTGAACTTGATTAAAATTAAGGATTTTGTAAAGTGAAAAGTGTTTTTTTAAAGTTAAAATTGTAATGTAAATTGTAATGTATTCAGCAACCATCATCATTCATTCACTATGTAGCCTACACATCATTTTCCAAGACAGAACTCACGAAACACTGTCAACCAAAAAGAAAAGAGCAGGCGGGGCATGAAGGCGTGTCCAAGTCAAATCTGAAACATCACCCGTCAACTGCTGCCATCTACTGGTTGAATTTGGAAACTTTTGGAACCGATAATTCCGGCCATTTTGATTGTAGGCGGAGCTTGGAGGCGTGTCCAATGGAAGTCAAAGCAATAAGTCACCCTATTGCTATCATCTGCAGGCTGAATTTGGAACTATTTCGGATGTTATCCAAGAAAGTTGGGTAGGGCAGTGAAAATGGCTGAAATCTTCAATTTGCTTGTTATTGAGTTTCCGATTTTTAGTTAAAATATCTTTATTTCTAGTAAAATGAAATACTTATGATGATTCCAATAGTTTTCTGTGAAAAATTTATTATTCTTTTCCTCATGTGCTTTAAAGCAAACTAATGAAATAAATTGATCAATAATTAAAAATTTAATATTTTAATGATAAAGTACTGTACAATGTGACAGTTTTGCTCAATGTAGCTATTTTTTATTAATTCCTGTAGGCTCTTGCTTATCACGTTTTCAATACATAAAAATACGAAACAGTACGTTGGGATACATTAAAATATGCAAGTACCTATAATCCTTTTTGGCACACCACATGCAGCATTAGGATTGCTAATGAGAAAAATGTGAACATGCAAGGCAGTTTGAATCATGTTTGGCTTTGAATATAATATTACTGTATAATAAATGTTAGATTGCATTAGTGTGGTAACAGGAGGGGAGCCTGCCAAAATCTCGCACAGGGCGCCAAAAAACCACGTGAGGGCCCTGGGAGGAGGAATAGAAAAAGTATCGGAAAATAAAAGCGGAGAACAAGCGATGAAGTAGAAAAAAAGAGACATATTGGAAAAAGTAATATGAAGGAAATGTAGGAGAGGTAGAATAAGAAAAATAAGAAAAAGTAAGGAGGAGAAAAGTTTAAGTAAATGTTGAAGAAAATTTAAATTAAAATAAAAGGAGGGAGAAATTTATTTGGATAAGAACATTACAATTATGTTGTTATTGAAATAGAATTAAAACAGTAATGGAAAGTAGGGTGGATGTTATTGAAAGGGGGATAAATGTTATTGGAAGATGAATAGAGTTAGAGATCGTAATGATAAAGAGAGAATAAATGTTTAGCAATTGGTGCATCGTTGACATTATTATTGATAGACGCCTTGCTGGGTGCATTCGGTTTCATTTATCAATTTCCTCACAGATGCACTCCCATCAGCTGTTATAGCTCTTATAATGCGTCTCTGTTCAAGGGACAATGCGTCATTACTACAGTGGGAAAGGTGAGGGTATGGGGAAAGAGGCAGCACGAGAGAAGACAAATAAGAAGAAGTGGGAGAAAAATTAGGAAAAGAAGAACCAGCAGCAGAAGTAGGAAAAAGAGTAGAAGAATTATGCTGAATGGGATTTATTAAAAGAGTGGTGAGGAAGAAGAAAAGGAGTAAGAAAGGAAAAGGTAGGGGAGATAGAAGAACAAAGATAAGGAGGAGAAGAAGAAGAGAGAGAGAGAGTGAGAGAGTTTGTGTGTGTAAGAGAGCTACACATAAAACTTGAAAGAAATTGGAAAGTATATCCTAGAGAAGATTGTAAAATCTTACAAAAGGGAGCTGGTTGATTAGTTGTGATAGTGATATAGTTGTGGTAGTTATCTAGTCTTTCCATTGAATGTATCAATCAAATTTCTTATTTTCAATACCAAAGCCATGTAATTAACAATACTTCCATGCCTAATTGGATTTCCAATTACAGGTTTTTCTATCTAAACTACAACAGAATACAATCAACTTAAAATCAAAAACACTTTTAGATCATAACCTTTACACCCTTCATGCCTCCCAATCAATTATTGCCTTCGATGATAATGATGATGATGCCCGCATATGGGTCCAGATGACTGGGAGAACATAGGCTCTAGGAAGATGAGATTGATGGAAAGGGAGAAAGAAATAGTCATAGAGAGAGAGAGAAAATAATAATAAATTTGTATAATTACCTTTATTATGGAATTACCTTCAGGTGGAATTAGGACTCCAGGTTCTTTCTGCCACACAACATTAAGAGAGAGTTAGAAAGAGTGAAGAGGAAAAAGGAAAGAGATAGAACATTAGAACAAAATAATAATAAAAAGGGACAGAGAACAAGATATTGATAAAGATGAATAGAGTAGGACAGTGCTTTAAAAATAGAGAAAGACAGACAATCAGATACGTATTTCAGATACGGTGTAAAATAGAGCTAACATTAAATAAGAGTAAATTTCAGATGGAAAGAATGAGGAGGATTGGACGTGGGCAGAAAAAGTAGAGAATTGATCAGAAGCAAAAATATTTTTTACAAAAATTTTATTTGTTAAAAAAAGGAACAAGCAGAAGTAGATAGAGATAGACGGTAGAATAAATAGTGGGAAGATAGTAGAAGACTGCTAGAGAAATGGACAAAATGGAAGACAAAGGAGAAGTTAGAGAATGTTAATGAAATCGAAAAAGAAATAAAATAAAAGAGGGTAGAATAACATTGAGAGTAAATTATTTTGGAGGGAGAGTGTAGTAGCAACAAGCATGTCATCTCTCACCCTAGGTCACTGGCCTCTACCCTCTAATAGATTCCCCTAAACGATTATCAACACTTAATTCCATTTATTTGTACGTCATGTAAATCACCATCATTGCTGGTAAAGTCTGGCTAAGCGAAGAAGACCCTCTGGCAAGATGGTAAAATGACTCCAGCTTGGTCAGTATTGGTTCAAAAATTATCAACTTGATCTCAAGTTGTAGGAAACAATTTGTTCTACAATTGACACCACATTTATAATTCTTGAACAAATATGGACCGAGCTAGTCATTTTCCCTTCTTGCCAGAGGGTCTTCTTTGCTTGGCCAGACTATAGTACTTGTGCTTGCTTACATTGCACTTGATCAACAGTCTACGACTATTCAAATCAAGGGTGCTTCAATGATCAGTGTTACAGACAAGTGATATTGTAGCCTACTAGAGCTAGAGTAGAACGCATGAAAATAGTTCAATGGAGACTGGAACAGCAGAGTCTCTACTCAAGCCCCCCCCCCCCAAACAAATCTATAGACGGTGCCATTTCGTCAGGTGTATTAATATGAAAATATCAATCAATTTTCATTCATAATTAGACGAATAATTATTGCCAACTTTGGTACCAAAGTACTCAATTGAACTACATTCAAGCGTTCTACTCTATAGTAGAACGCACGATAATAGTCCGATTAGACTTGATGCAATGTTGCCAAATCAGCTGATTATATGAATGAAAAATCATTCACCATGTAGATGATGGCTTCAACGCCTTTTTCTAGAGCCTCAGCTACAAATAAAAGTTGGCTTTCCCATTGGTGTATGTATAGTCTGTCCAAGCAAAGAAGACCCTCTGGTAAGATGGGAAAATGACTCCAGCTTGGTCAATATTCGTTCGATAATTATAAATGTGGTCTTAATAGTAGATCAAATTGTTTCCTTCAATTTCAGATCAAATTCATAATTTTTGAACCAGTATTGACCGAGCTTGAGTCATTCTCTCATCTTGCCAGAGGGTCTTCTTTGCTTGGACAGACTATATCATGTAACGAGCCTCATGATTTGAAATTAAATTTATCTCTATTATCAACATACCAGGTAAATGGTATCACTATTATTATTATTATTATTATTATTATTATTATTATTATTATTATTATTATTATTATTATTATTATTATTATTATTATTATTACCATGTAATTATGTAAATATGGAAAGATTTCAATACATGAGGATGAATACCTAACACAATAGACCAATGTTGAATCCGGCTGTGCTATAGGCTGATAATTTTATGATTTAAATCCAAACTTTGCTATAAATCCATTCTATCCTCTGATGATTTTTACAAACAGGCCTAGTTCTAGTAGGCTAGCAACGGTAGTCAAAGAATAGTATAGTAATTTGTTAAGCGCGGTACATCCAATTTCCTGTTTCCTGTGTCACTATTTTCCACTGCTATGCACCCAGTAGTCGGTCCAAACAAAGAAGACATTCTGGCAAGATGAGAAAATGACTGCAGCTCAATCAATATTGGTTCAACAATTATAAATTTGGTCTAAAATTGTGGTGAAACAGTCTGATCTGCAATTTGAGATCAAATTTATCATTTTTGAACCAATATTAACCGAGCTGAAGAAATTTTCCCACCTTGCCAGAATGTCTTCTTTGCTTGGACAGACAATAGCAGGTTGTTTTGGTGATGGTGGAGTGGTGTGTAGGGGAGGGGGGGGGGGTTTGTCAGTTGAAAAAAGTAGAATGGAACGGTTTTTGTTACCGCAATAAACTCTGATTTTTAAACAGCGTTCTAATGATCACGAATAAACAATATTTTACTGTGGATAAATTCTCTGGTAATTAAATTGGAATAAAAAATATCTGTGTTATGAATATTCCAACAAACATGACTTTTCCCATTTCCTTTTCTCATTTTCTGGACTGGAATTTTCATGGAAATTGGGATCGAGATAGTAAAGGGCCTGTGCCTGTGTTCTTTCTCCCTATCATTATTATAATAGTGTGTTTGTCTCTGAATAAATAATTAAATCTTCAATTTTCAGAACGAATCAACAGATTTTCAGGGAGCAGACTATTTTTCATTATTTCTTCAGGTGTTGATGAAGTACGATCATAGAAGAGGGACAATTGAACGTTCTGTAATCTATAAAACTTTTATAATTATAATAAATGAAGCATACAGAGAAAACGTTTCCTGAAAGAGAAAAAATTGTAACTTGCTTTTTCTCTATATGCTTTGTTTATTATACGAGTTTTATAGATCACTAAACGTTTAAATCGTAATAAGCCCCCACACAAAACTGACTGTACAACTGATATTACTATTGTATTATAGTCTGTTCAAGCAAAGAAGACCCTCTGACAAGATGGGAAAATGACTCAAGCTCGGTCAAATTTGGTTCAAAAATTATCAATTTGATTTCAAAGTGTAGGAAACAATTTGAACTACTATTAAGACTACATTTATAATTATTGAACAAATATTGATCAAACTGGAGTCATTTCCCATCTTGCCAGAGGCTCTTCTTTGCTTGAACAGACTATACTTTATAGTATCAAAATTGAAGAAATTTCTAGAAGAATTCTTAGTAGTATTTAATTGGGAGTGAACCTTGTCCAAAAATCGAGGTTTTTATAATTCACATCGCATGAGAACTATGTAAAGCAATGTGGACACTTTCAATAATTGATAAGTGTATCTTTTAATTGTACACAAAAGTTGATAATATCTTATTCACGATACGATAATACTGTAATAAGATTCTAGACTCTTCAATACTTGTACAAGACAAATGATAACATAAAATTAATGCGACTAACAAAAATACGTTTCAGTCTCATTTTTTCAATAAGATTCATAAGACAGAATAATAGAAAAAATATAGTGATGATGATTGAAACTATCGAATTGTGAATTATGTATCAATGAAATCATGAATAATAATTGAATTTGAGAGACTCCTGTATCATCTTTAGAAGAGTTTCAACCGAGGACATTCAGCTGAAGAAGCTCTTTCATGTCAGAGATTAAGTCTCAACAAATTTCCGATAATGTTTATCAGAGATTTCATAAGGATCTGTCATTAAAATTCCAATCATATTTCCCGAAATAATCCAGCTTTTAATCGAAAGGTTCACTACTCTTCAAGCTATCGCTCATAATATGTATTATGATTATCTATCTGATGTAATTCCCGACTTGGTATTCCCTATATTATACAAGTTAACTATGTTACACCAAGTCGGTAGTTACATGAATAAAGTCCAGGCATTAGACACAGCCAATAAGGAATTCGTATACTGTACATGCTTATATGTTGTCTATGAATATGTATATAACATGTTTATGATTTGGAAGGCACGTGCTCTGGGTCTTAAAAGCCGGCCGTTAATTTTAGCTTCCCACGCTCATCCGTCTTAACTGATTCCTTTGCTCTCCTTATTCGTTCTTTCTTCTTCTTTCATCTTTATTCCTTTCCATTCTATGCTTTTTACTCAATTGGTCTCATCAAAATTTCCACCAATATTATCAAACATTTTCTCAATATTACATTAGCATTGCAATATTATCACAACATTTCCCGTAATTTCTATTATTTTTATGAGTTTCTTCTTCTGTTTCCGCTTCACATACTACGTCAAATCCTTTTTCATCATCAAATTCTATTCCATCCCCTTCTTTTCATTTTTCTTCTTCGCCTTCTTCGTCAAGTTCGTTTCCTTTTCCTTTTTCTTCATCTTTTCTTTCAACAAACTTTACACTTTTTGAAGCGGATTACACTCGAGTTTCATGGCATGATAAGAGTTAAATCTTGCTCATAGACTTTAAAGGTACAGTATATCTATTATACTTTTTTCAATTAACTTGCCATTATTCATGTTTATTTGATGGAATACAAAAGGCTATACTCACATCGATGAATACACTTGGAAGTCCAAAACTCCTAGAAACGCACAAGAACCAATAGGATTTGAATCAATTCATTTGTTTCATGAAATTTCATACTTCTATAATTAATTGTTATTTTCAATTTAAATGTGGAGTTAAATTGTTATGTACGACTTGTTATGCTTCTGAAGAACTCATTTGTAGCTATGGTGAAAAACTGTATAGCTCCTCGAATTAAAAATGGGGAGAAACTGGTACTTTTTAAACGAAATGACAGCTTTGAAATAATTAATTAATTCGTTACGATTAGAAAGGAGTGAGTATGAGTACCCCACGTCACTTATTATTCCAACACAACTCGGTCTGAGTACATAATATCCTTTCACAGAAATAGAAATGCTCTACCGCCCTGTAATAAACTAGTTAAAACCATATTAAATGTGTCTAATAATTCTCCACTACGGTCAAATAATGTTTTTTCGAGTCTTCATTGCTTTCATTAGTTTTTTTCGGTTAGATTTTAGGGAATGAACAAGTTCCTAGCACTCAACAACCGTGAAAGATCGTGAAATGTTGATATTCCACCCTAATCCAGTGTCTAGACAAGATATCAGGGTAGTATTCAACTTGTAGATGAGTAATTAATGGGGGTGAGCTTGCTTATGTAGGGGTGGAAGTCGGATATTGAATGATTTCCTGTTTTATCAATAAATTTTCTCACTTGTAAGATCTTTCTTCAAATCTGAGGGTGATGCCCATGCATGAGGTTTGTGCGTGGGTAATAAGATGGATGATGACGATGATGTGGGATTACAACTACTATTTGAATTTGTTCTTATTTATTGAGAATATACATATAATTATTGTATGCATATATAAAAATTTACAAAATTATTTTCTGTTTACTGATTATTACACTAGACACATACTAACTTATTTGGAATGATGACACTTTTCAAATTATTCGAGACCCACGGCTTATCGGCTACTCCGTAATACTAATGAAATTACGTTTCACAGGATTCTAATTTTTCTGTGGCCGAAGCCCACATGAGCTCATAGGCTTGTGCGTGGGTATTCAGATGGATAATAATGATGAGAGAGAGGACGACTAATATTTAGATAGTCGGGACCGACGGCTTATCGTCTCCTTCGAAAGACAGGGTGGCCGTATCTATGACATTGTGCTATGGTCAAATAATTGTTTCCCGGTCAAGATGATTCGAGCTCGGGTCCTCTTGGTTATCAGAACGACGCGTTATCACTTACTCCAACGAGCAACCCAAAAAGTGGAAGTTCAACCGCAATAAAAAAAGTCAAATAATCATTCAATCCAAGGGTATTCCATATTTGAAGGAGGGCCGTGATTTTTGATCCCCTGCAGTACCATAGCCCTGAGACTGCCTGTGTCATCTAGGCTGGTTGTTTCTAGCCTTGCATTTTAGTTCTCTCTATTGATATTGATGATGATTAAACAATAGGCGAAGAGCAAGGAGAAGAAAGAAGGTTGACACAACGAAAACAATAATATATTTGAACACGCGACAGGAAATTGTTGAAAGCCTCAGCACACACTCCTCAACATGGAGGCGAGAGTTTAAACTATCCTCTCCTCTCCTTCGACTTCTTCTACTTTTTCTTCTTTTTATTATTTCTCTTCTTCTCCCACTAATTTTTCATTCCCTTCTCCTTCTTATCTCTCTTTTCCTCATCCACGTTTGCTCTCTGTTTTTTAATCTATTTTTTGAATTCTACTACTTCAATAACAATATAGTAATCTTCATTAAAATTCGGACTCTTTGAAAATTTCCTCACATTTTAATCAAAATTCTACTTTATTTTCTTTGGCCTCTCCTTTAACATCTTTTTCCTGCTTTTCTCAGGTTGTCATTATTTTCATCACAAAACTATGCTTTAGAATAAATTATCGATCCTCTTACATTTTCCACTTCATCTTCTTTCATTTTCTTTATTTTCAAGACTTCTCATCATTTTCCTTTCTTCTTCTACTTCTTCTTCTTCTTCTCCTGTTTCTTCTTCTTTCTTTTCTTCTTCTTCTTTTTTTCTTTCTTTCTTTCTTCTTCTTCTTCTTCTTCTTTTTCTTCTTCTTCTTCTTCTTCTTCTTCTTCTTCTTCTTCTTCTTCTTCTTCTTCTTCTTCTTCTTCTTCTTCTACTTCTTCTTATTTTTTTATTCTAATCTCCTTTTCCTTTTCATTTCACTTCTCCTCATTCTCATTCGCTCTCTATTTTCAAATCCATTTTATCGCCCTCCACTGTTCTTTCGGAACATTATGGTCTTCTTCATTACTCCTTGAATTCTCTCCAATTTTTATTTTTCGCTTCTCCGCTTATCTTGTTCTCCTTCCACAACTTTCCATCACAATTTCTTCTCTCTACAATTGACTTATTCGACGTCTTTGTTCTGTCTTTCTCATCTTATTATTATTATTCTCATCACATAACTATATTCTACTTCATCTTTCTCCTATTCCTGCTTAATCTCTTTTTTTATTTTATTTACTGTTCCGAGTCCTCTCTTTTTTAAAGTCCGAAAAGATAAACTCCTCTTTTCCATGACACGCTTTCAATAAGAGACTTCTCTTCAAAATCAAAATTGATAAACATGTAGTTCAAAACCGTGTACCAAGCTCGAAGCGAAACATAGCAACAAAATATTTCCAGAGTTCATCACCTAGTTAACGATCCAATCAATGGCTTAGATGTGATTTTTGGCCACGATCCAACTCCAAAATCACTCCGAAATGGAGCCATCAGACAGCAGGAGCTGCACTGGGGAGTGCTCCCATCAATCTTATACAAACTAGCAGACCACCTTCTTTAAATACCGTATCTGTTACCGTAATACCCGATGCTATAACCGAACCAATACAACTATAACTTATACACCATGCCTATTATACCTATATCTGGCTTTGACGCCTTGTTGTCTTATATGGGCCTAGCTGACGCCGAAACGTTAGGCGGTTTCGACTTTTTTTTTGTATGAGTTGTAACCTACTAACATCTGATGTAATGCATCTATTGTCTCTGTTAGGCTGAGTCCGCACTGCCGGTGGGTAGAGCCTGGAGGGTGGAGGGTAGTTGGTAAATCCATAGAACATACACACCATCCACAGTAACACATCGTATGAATAGTATGTGTTCAGCCGCCATCTTGAAATTCTTAAATATGGACAACATAACCTCAAAAAACAGAATGACGTCATACAATTCATACGATGTTATTAGCCTTATTCCATGAACATCACCTAGGCCTGACCAAATGATAACTTTAATCGATAACATCAGCTATTGGAGCGCACAATGAGCTATAATAAACGGAGGAAAATGTAATAAGTATAGGGAAAAGTCTTCCTACCTTCATCCTACGAAATAATAGAGACTATTCATAGATAAATAATAAGAGAACAATAGAAGAAGTTGACTGATATTATATGGTGGAGGAAGTATCAACAGAATAACGACAATGAAAAGTTTAAAGGAAGAAAGTTTAGTGGATGGAAGAAATAAGTTGGAAATCACGTTTGTTAAAGGCATAAAAGTGGAGAATTGGATGAAAATAAACGTTCCTAATAATGAATTGAAAACAAATGGGATAGTTTGATATTTAGGATTTAAATTCCTTTAAACGTTATCTCGTTTGTTGAATACTGAAGACAGATTGAATGAAAAAGAACGTGATAATAATATGATTGATGTAATTATAAAGTAGAAACAAAGAAGTATGGTGGAAAATAAGGAATATAAACCACTAATACCCTGCTGATTAGTTTACGGTTCGTTGAATTTTCATAGAACTTTCGTATATTTTATGTTTACAAACTTTTTCAAACTGAGTGTTCAATTGCTCTATGATATGCATGCATGTATCAAAATGAAATAGCGTAATCCATAATCAATAATGCTATGTATTAATGTATAATAGCTTTGTTTTTCATTTGATACTAATTGTACATCTTGTGCATATTTGCGGAATGAAATTGCACAGTGGAGACTCACTTTATGACAGGTGTTATAATGCGAAACGAATAAATTTCAATTCACAGTATATGCAATCGCACCGAGTTTTAACAATGCAAATTCCGACCTTGACAGTGTGATCTTGACCTTACAATAACTGTATGGCAGTGACATTGATAACAAGTAAACATTAATTGTTTGTAGAAAGCCAGTTTTATTTCAAATTACACACGAAAGATTAAGTTGAAAGTAAGTTTTTAATGTATCGATTTCAAATCTTTCAGATCCTCTTGATTCAAGAAGAATCTTGATTCATCTTACATTTCATAATATAACAGTTTCAGTATTATTATCTATCAACTTTGAAACTCATTCCACTGGCGGCTTGTGCCCACTACACCTAACAGGTGGATCTTTTACATTACAGCACTTCATCTGTTTCGTGGGCACGAGCCGCCAGTGACTTATTCAATATCTTTAAAACATTATATTAAAATAAATGAATTTAACTAGCCAACATACATTATTTAGATATAGTTTCATTTGTGGACAGTACTACTAGGCTAAATCTTTTAAATTCAATCCACTAAGAATTTATCAAATTGTATTGTAGGCTTATATATTTTTTTTAATAAGAAGAATAGATGTTATCAAACCACTCATTTGAAAACTAGATTCATTTAAAATCTAGATACCGGTTTCGGTTGCTAAACTATTATCAATTTCTGATAAACTAGAACCTGAAGTGAAGAACAGCAGTTTTTTTTTTACCAACGGTCAAGCGACGCTATTGGTAGTTCGTGTGCATGAACCAATCACAGTGAACGTCTGCCATTGGTCTAGACAAGCTCCTCCCCGATTAGCTGTTCATTCAAACGTTACAAAATGGCTTATCGGGGAGGAGCTTGTCTAGGCCAATGGCAGATATTCACTGTGATTGGTTCAACAACTACCAATAAAAGTGCGTGCCCGTGAGTATAAATACTGCTATACTACTATAGTAGTATTTATTTAGCGTATGACTTTTAATAGGGTTGTTTCACTTCGCCAAATACCAATAAAAATTGAATAAATAAAATAGCAGTATAAGCCTATGAACAACGGAAAACTATAAGAGGGAACATAGTAGCGTAGTCGAAAACTTTTAAACCACGAACTTGAACTATTTTCAAACTAAGTACATTGACATTGAACTAATTACAGTCGAGAGACTCTTCACATGATCCAAAACAAGACTTGGGATTCTAACTTGTGAATGAAACTATCTCAAGCCCATAATCAGACTGTCCCAGACTAGATGTATGGGGTGTTGAGTTTTAATCATAATAAAACCGAGCTGGCATGATAATGAATTGATGGTCGAGAGCTGTCACCATGTATCTTGCTTAGTCCTAGCTCCTGGTGCATCTTGACAATAACTTAATGCACAACAAAGCATGCACCATGCTATGAATATGCATTTCAACGTGAATGGAAAGATGAAGCAAGTTTGTTTTGAAATATAATTATCATAATGAACTTTTTTAAATAGAAGGGTGTCATAGGCCCACACAATATATAATAAATAGAAACAAAGAATTGAAAAGAATCTGGATCTGTACAATCTTAATCTTAACAATAAAATATCAACAAAAACAATAGCGTGTAGCGTTATTCATTGTAGAGAGGATGTCAAGAACGATTTGAAAAGCAAGATGCTATTCGGAGTGAATTAATGAAAACTGTCAATTTTGAATCAGCTCTATCACTAGAAATAATTATAGATTAAATCATAATAGTACCTAGTAAATGACAAGACAAGATATTGTTAAACCACAGCTTTATTGAAAATCGAGATACGGTACCGATTTCGGTTGCTATAGTCTGTCCAAGCAAAGAAGACCCTCTGGCAAGATGGTAAAATGACTCAAGCTCGGTCAATTTCGAAACAAAAATTATTAATTCGATCTGAAATTGTAGGAAACACTCTGATTCACAATTTGAGATCAAATTGAAAATTTTGATCCGAAATTGACCGAGTTTGAGTCATTTTCTCATCTTGCCAGAGGGTCTACTTTGCTTGGACAGACTACTCATATACAATCTCTGCTCAACAAGTGAATCATACATGTATAGGCCTACTAAATAAACTAGTTTGGAAAATAACATGGTAGGCTACCGTATAAAGATGAAACTTCATTTCAAGTTGAAATGAATTATCGAACTTAATTTATTATTTTTTGTATGTTATTGGGTGGATTTGTCGATTCAATAATTCAAATAGAAAATTCTAGAGTAGATACTCCACATTTCCATACAAATTTGGACTTGATGTTTGGTTCCATATGAATTTTCATGTCTTTCATTAGTTACATTCGATTAAATCATTTGAAAACATTCTATTTTTCTTGTTTCAGTGTGCAAGAGGTTGTGAGCTATGGAGAAAAGCCTTGGATGCCAGTTGTCAGAGTGTTTGTGTAAGTGGATTATCATTTTTCACAAAATTATTCCAAATTGAATTATATTAGAAACATTCACTTCCACCAGCTCTTAACTTTGTGATATTAAGGGGATACCAGTTGTTTTATACAACTTGCATAAATCTAGATTGAGAAAGTACAATGTACTTGCATGTTTGTACATTGAGAAAAGTATAGAATTTTGAATTGCTCATTTTCATGATAAAACCAATGTTTACTCAATACTTTTGGGAGAAAATTAATACTTTGGTAATGGAATTATTTACAGTACCGGTAAGAACGTATTCATTGGAAATTTGAACACTATATCACTTGAATCTAGTGACTGCTCCTCATGGAGGACTACTTGCTGCTTACCAGCGACCAAAGGCCTCCAAAAATCTTCAACCAAAGGAATCCTGAAGGAAAGAATGAAGCGGCAGGGATCCTAAGTTGCTACAACAACAACAATCTAGTGACTAGTTGAAATTCATTTGTAAGTTAGTCTACTTTATAGTGTAGGCCAATAATTAAAATTATTGAAATCCAAATAATTTTTTTCTGTTAACAGAATGGAACGCAAGAACTGTTGTTACCAAAAGAGCTCTACTGTATTATAGGGTGCAATGATGCACTGAATAGATATTTTCAAAGACTGAAAGGTGAGTTGAAATTTAGATTTGTCGCTCCCCATTTATTATTATATAGGTATCTATCTATAAATATTATATTCTAGTTGAAAAAAATATATATAAATAATATTATATTTGACTGAATACATTTGATTCAATGTTAAATATGATCAACACATCCATATGTTTATCAAGTCGACTTGTAAATACGTATGGAACAACAATCAGATAATCTACTATCAAGGATACTTGAAGGGTGTTTCATTAAAACGAAATGAGTGTGGGGGGGACTAGAATATGACGTAGTTCAGATCAGAGCTTCTGGTACCGTGTGCATGCGCTAATACTCTTAGTGAAGAATATAATATTAAATGTTTGTTCATCTAAACTTAATCATAATTTTCTGGCTTTTATATCCACTTTTCTAGTTGCCTTGAATCGGAATAACTTATTATTTGCAATTACCTCAACCTAGTATTGAATCAAATGTAGGAGATATAGAAGATAGGAGTAAGTTATAGGAGATTGTTATGACTTGTCTACTAGATAGTTGACAAGAAAGAAGATTATGATACATTATTTTATTTTATTTTTTCATCAATAATGAAGTTAAATCATAATAGCAAAATAAATCAATTTAATGATTTTTTCATTTGTTTTTTTTTTTTTCATTTCCATAGATAATAAAAGACAGTAAATCATAATAATAACATAAGTTAATAAATTGATTGAATTTTTCAGAGGTGATAGGCACTCCACCGCCGCCCGCTCTAGTGGCCGACTCTTTAACCTCCACATCGCTGAGTCTGGAGTGGGAGGGCGTCAGGGTGGCCAACATCAGCTACCTGGTGCAGTGGCGCTATGAGGAGATCGCCGATCAGTGGCAGTACTGTCGCAATCAGACATGGGGAGATCATCCCACCGTGCACGTGGACAATTTACAGCCTTACACCAAGTACCGGGTGAGTTTGAAAAATTGAGGTTGGATTTATTTAAATTGCAAGGAATTTAAAAAAGGAAGTTTATGAAAAAATTAATGTTTAATTATGTAAGGAATTTTTATGTGTTGAAGTTTGGAGAAGAATGGTATATTTGTGTTTGAATGGATTAGCAGATGAAAATATACTGGAATAAAAGAATAGAACAATATTAGAAAGGAATTGTTGGACAAGAAGTACACTTTTTGTCCACCCAGAGCGTTGCCAGCGTTCTTATTCAGATGCCCAATGTGAGTTTTATGAACACTAATCCTGGGCCTCTATTCCATGTTTACATGACAGAGGTACCAAAAATTGTAATAATAATCATATAAATTTCAATACTTATTCGTGATTGGATGAATTAGCAAACAAGAATATTATACCAGAATAGAAGAATAAAAAGGAACTGTAGAACAACAAGTACATCTTTTGTACACCCAGCGCGCTGCCCGCGTTTCTTCAGCGTGCTTCATAGAAAAATTGAATAGACAGCAGACAGTTGTTTCAGTTGTTTGTCTGCTGTCATTCCTGTCCCAAAATGAAGGGTGGTACCCAGTTATTAAATTCAAACATTATATAAACATTTATATAGTTTGTAAACACTATAGTCTGTCTAAGCAAAGAAAGCATTCTGGCAAGATGGGAAAATAACCAGCTCGATCAATATTGGTTGAAAAATTATCAATTTGGTCTCAAATTGTAGGAAACATTCTGATCTACAATTTGAGACTGAATTTATAATTTTTGAACAAATATTGACAGTCAATTTTCCATCTTGCCAGAATGTCTTCTTTGTTTGGACAGACTATACCTTTCAACCCTCATATAGGCTTCTATAAACAAATATATTTGAATGAGTATAATCATCTAAATAGGCTAGACTAATTAATTATGAAAACAAATTTCATTACTTTTCCATTTTTTTGAATCTCTAATTTCAATCTCTGTTTCAGTTCCGTATCGCCCTGCTGCTCTCTCCCCACGACTCTGAGCCCATCGTCTCAGCGCCCAGCGTGGTGATCAGCACCCTTCCCGGGGGCGCCCCCGCCTCGCAACCGACCGCAGTGAGGGCCACACCTGCTGACCCCACCCGCGTATCCCTTTCCTGGGCCGCCGGGCCCTTTCCCAACGGCCCGATCCTCTCCTATGTCCTACAACTCAACGAACTGCCCCATGGCTACACGGCGGTTAAGGTGAACGAATACGGTGCAAGGCTTGCCAAAATCAAATCGCACTTTTGTGACTCATAAGAGTAGTATCTTTTGCCCGCTGCTGTACCTATTTTATGCTGCTATCTATTGCTTTTGCTTCTCAAATTCTTCAATTTACACATAAGTTAGTTCCGTAGATGATTAAAATGCAAATTTACTTACCGTACCTATTGCTTTCGCTTCTCAAATTCTTCAATCTACACATCGCAAATGATCAAATGCAATTTTTTCAAATACATAATCTAAACGAGCAGAGAAGACATTCAGTCAAGTTGGAAAAATGACTCTAGCTCGGTCAATATTGATTCAAAAATTATGAATTTTCTCACAAATTGTAGAGCGATATAAATGTTTCCTAGGATTTGAGATCAAATTATAATTTTTGAACCAATATAATAATTATTGACCGAGCTGGAGTATTTTTCCCACCTTCACCTTGCCAGACTCCAGCTCGGACTGCTCGGTCAATAATTATTTATTTATTCATTCATTTATATTATTCGTCACATACAAGCCGCAACAAGTGAGCAACGCTCATGCAGCATATGACACGTTATATTGTTTCAAAAGTAGGAAACTTAATTTTGACACGTTATTTTAGTCTCAAATTGTAGGAAACATTCTGCTCTGCAATCTAAGATCAAATTGATAATTTTTTAGTCAATACTGAACGAGCTAAAGTCATTTTTAAAACTTGACAGAATGTCTTCTTCACTTGACCAGACTTTATCTATACCGTATATATCGCTTTTGCTTCTCAAATTCTTTAATCTAGCGAATATAGCCTAGACATAGTAGCTAATTGAATGTAATTTTTTCTAGTGAAGATACTAATATTAAAATGTGATTTTTCTTGCACCAAGTTCGCTTTCTTGCTTTTGTATTCTATTACGGTACTTATTGAGATTAATGCCCTCGAAATTCCAATTTTGAATAGACATGCTTCAGTACAGGCTTAACTATAATATGATAGTGCTTGGCAGCACTTGATAAGAAAATTCTTCAACTTGCAGCTTTTTATTTTGCTTCCTTGCTTTTTGCTTTCACTCTAGTTATTATGAATTTTCAGTTTTTTGCACCTGAAATTTGAAATTCTGACTTGATCACTTCTAAATTTATTTTTTCAGTAGCTGCGTGTGTTTCTTGCCTTGCTTTTCCTTCACCTGCACTGCACTGTAGTAATAACCCTTCTTTTCTTCTATCCTGCATTTTCAATAGAATAAGATCTAGATATATGAGTACAATAGTTGACACTTAGACTTTATCAATAGATAAGAAATCTTGAGTAGGTACTGCACTTTAAATTTAATAAGGCTAATTCGTTGCTGACAATGCCCACACAAATCTTCGACATGTGATAGGGTCAATTCTGAGTTGAAGCATTATATTAAAAAAATGGTATAATGCCATACATGGAAT
Organism: Sogatella furcifera; assembly: GCA_017141385.1. Classification (NCBI taxonomy): domain Eukaryota; kingdom Metazoa; phylum Arthropoda; class Insecta; order Hemiptera; family Delphacidae; genus Sogatella; species Sogatella furcifera. The sequence continues at coordinate 32,895,703 of CM029552.1, read as the reverse complement.
GGGAATGAACCCACAAAAAAGTGAAGCAAAAGTATACTGAATTTGTCACGCTGTTTTTCTAGCAATATAATAATTCATCGTTAATTGATACTATGAAATCTAACAAGATAAAGACCAGAAAAGTACAACATCACCAATTTAATTTGAAATGCTTTGAAATCAGCGCACATGCTATCAAAAAGAATATCCAGTAAGTAGAGGATGTCATAGTATAAGCATCCTGTCATAATATAAACAGAGCTCAATATCATTGAGCTCTGTTTATAGGCTACATATTTTATACAAAGAAGGATATAAAAGCAGTAGAATTGAAAAATGTTTCCAATAAAAACTAGCTTTTAGAATTTTCAGATGAAGATATAATAGGCCTAGCTGATACATTATTTAAAAAAAAATTGTAAATTTCATAGCTATTATTGTATCAGAGGACAATAAAATTTAGGAATTTCACCAACTTATAGTTTAAATTTGAGTAGCCTTCAGAACAAATTTGATGATTTTCTCCAAATTAAAAACAAACTTCTCGGAGACTTTCAATATCTATAGTCTAATAATTAGAAACGAATGAAATATTTTTTGAAGATTATATCTCTTATAGAAAATCTTTGTAAAAGTTGTTATAGATTAGGTACTACGTATAAAGGTGTCTACCCCGGTTCAATTTCCTCCAACAAGATACACAATATGAAACATTGTTTAAAATAAAACTGACATAATGATAGAAGACCTTTCACATAGATGTTTTCAATTGATAACTTAAATGTATCATCTTGTGTATGTTCTTGAAAGGAAATTGACCCGTGAATTCCAATTGATAGACTGTCACTAATAGTGTATTATCTTTGCGGGTCTAGGATATACCGGCGTCGGGCAATAAGGACTTCTACATGTTTCAAAACCTACAACCTGGTCGCAACTATTCGGTTTCAATAGCGATGAGAAATGCGGCAGGTTTGGGACCTGCGGCTGCTACAATGGTCACCACGCCTGCCTATGCTAGAGGTGAGAAAAATTTTAGAAGAAATTATTAGTTGATGAGATTCAAGATATTTTATTGTGAAACATCACAAAAAACAAGTAAAACATCATACAAATTTTAAAAAAAACTAGATTTGAGATACTACAATGATTTTACTCGTAAAGGTCTACAGGATAAACGATGCTCTGAATACCTTGAAACATGATTATAATTGAGTTAAAATATTTTCATGCAAAATATGATAACATTATTGTCATTATTATTGTCCCTCCTCACACACATTCGTTTCTAGGTAAGGATTATTATTATTATTTCTGTATTTTTATCAGTTATTTCATTTTCAACATTTAATATACCGGTATGTGTATTTCTTTGTGAAAAAATGAATCATTCAGATCAAAGCACAAAATATTGTAAATTATAAGTTTTTCATCATACAATTTTGTTCATAATTAGCACATTTTTAAAGAAGTAACAAAATCAAAATAATTTCATCTCAGAAGCCTTTTGAGGATAAATGGCATTACAAAATTCAATGTGTAATGGTTGTGTCTGGTTGTTCAGTGAAACGGTTGCTATGTGATTGTGATGTTAAGTCACAAACACTATGGACTGCTTTCGGATGGGTGACCAGATTGTGACCAAGGCAAGTGGAACCTACCCTTATGGGTTGCTCCCCACAAAAAAAGCCATATGCATATTTTTTTTACAAAATTCAATAAGAATATAATATATTCTTCTATGAATAACATACATTATGGTTGCATAAAATGTCCCATTGATACTACAGGTTGAAATTTTTTCCGAATCTATGATTCCAGTGAAAGAAGTGCAACAACTTATTTTGATACTTGGAGAACATCATACTGTCATGAGCCAAGCAGCCGACATTATTGAAGAGCCTACACTCATGTACAGAACTTCACATTTGATCAGAGGTAAGTCCATTAAAATTAAATAGGTAGCCTAAGAAAAGCTATATTTGTGCACATTATTCACAAGTCATGACTTGAGGTTCATTCATTCATTCGTGCGTTAACAGTTTGTTTAGGTATTTTTAAGATGATCCATGAATAAAATAATTTAGAACAATTGAATCCTAATTAATTCATTCTATTTTTACAAGATATCATAATTTGTTTGTTGTTTGTTTTATTAGTTTCCTACATGTATTATGTCGTGAGCCTTCTTGAATGAAAAAATTAACTTCATAGAATAAATTTTGGGAGAGGAATTGTAGTTCATGCTATAGAGACTGTACAATAAAAATTAATAAAAAATTGACTGATGAAAACTTTTTTGCCAGACGCCATATATTTGCTAAACTTACAAATTCCATACAAGATTTAACTGTAAGATTTAGAATATTAGCCCATTTGTCGATCGTTTTTCAAGAGAAGCGACTTTGAAAATCTATCGTGTCTCTTTACTTCTAGTATTAATTTGATAGAAACTAGCAGTGGCAAAGCGGCATAGGCGAAGTTCAGATTGGAAAGTTTTTACTGCAACATAACAGATGATTGCCTTATATTTTCAATGAAAATCTTATAAGAGTTGGAAAAACTATGGCGGACTTGAGCGAGCTGACCAATCAAAAGTGACACAGTCAATGTCCACACTATGATTATGTTTATGCTACATGTGTTTATGATTATGTTTATGTCCACACTCTTTAGTTCATGCTACGCCTAGTTTTTGCTCCCTATCAAAGTATTTTTCGAAAATGTATGAATAAATATATTAATTTGATGAAAATCTTCATTCTAGGCGTAGCAGTGCACGTCCGCAAACAACTTCTCTTCGTTTCCGACTCCTCCGGCCAGGTATGGGTGACCTCCTCCCACACCTACCGCGAACCCACCCAGCTGATCAATCAGCTGTCGGCGCACATGTCTCCACACGAGCTGAGCGTCGACTGGCTCAACGATCAGCTGTACATGTTAGTGGCGGTAGAACGCCACAATGGCGGCCGTGTTTGGCAGGTGGTGCGCTGTGGCCTCGATGGACAGGGCACCACTGTGGCTGTGGCCGGACTCACCACCAAGCCGCATCACATGGAGGTCGACCCCTACAATGGGTGAGTGGAGTTACTTTTTGGATGACCCTCGTATGATAAGCTGTGTTAATAACCATATTTCGGTTCATATATTTGGTTATTTGATGAAAATGCAGTCTTGAGGAGAGAAAAACAAAAATTCTGGGTTTGACCTAAACTTATTCTATTCCATAATTAGGTTGTTGAATGTCCAAAGTCCAAAGAATACATTGTTAAATCAATTACCAAATTGTATTATACATCTATCATTTGAAATAATCTTTTGTATCAACTTATATTGAAAAGTCTTGTATTCATGTCATGTCGTATTTATTGCATCATGTGGCAAAAAATATAAATATAGTCTGTCCAAGCAAAGAAGACATTCTGGCAAGATGGGAAAATGTCTCCAGATTGTTCAAAAATTATAAATTTGATTTCAAATTGTAGAACAGGATATTTCCTACATTTTTAAAATGAATTTGTATTTTTTGAACAAATATTGACCGAATTGGAGTCATTTTCTCATCTTGCCAGAATGTCTTCTTTGCTTGAACAGACTATTACCTTCGAACGTATACTATTTATAGAATATCTATGTATTTATTGTATTATCATTAATAAAATGTATGGACTTAAATAATAAATAAAATTGAGAGGTTTAGGAAAATGAACTGATAAGTTAATGTTTTGTTTCTGTGATATTATTTTTGTAATTTTTCAAACAATTGTTTCTGTTCCAGATATCTATTCTGGGTGGTTCGCGGCAGCGGTCTGTATCGACTCGATCTAGCAGAAATCAGCAATGGAATCAAGCATGAAACAACGCCAAACCTAATTTTGCAGGATCCAAGTTTGGGCGCATTTACAGTTGACCACACAAATTTCAGGGTGCTAGTGCCCCAGCATCAACAAAATACTGTTTTAGCTGTATCGCTTGATGGGTAAGTGGATTATTTTTATCCAATAACAACAAATAAGTCAACGATAGTCTGGCTGAACAGCGAAGATATTCTGACAAGATGGGAAAATTACTCCAGCTCTGTCAATATTGGTTCAAAAATTATATATTTGGTCTCAAATTATAGAAAACTATAACTCTAGAGCAGAATGTTTTCTACAATTTAAGACCAAATTCATAATATTTGAACCAACCTATCGACAGAGCTGGATGATTCATATATTTCCATCTTGCCGGAACGTCTTCTTTGCTAGACCAGACTAAAATACTTTTGACTTTAATATTGCGTTATTGCTTCATTATTATCACGTAATTTTCCCATTTCATAATATTCACAGTGAAATAGATACGGCACTATTCTCATAGTAAGTGAATAATTTCAATTACGGTGCTTATTTTTAAGTGAGTAGGTTATTGAAAAAATATTGGTATCCGTGGAAATATTCATATTATTTCCATTACTGAGAGTTTAAGATTTTATCTATAATCCGATTATTTAAAAATTTGTTGTATTTTCTGCCAATTACATTTTCTATCGAAATTCTCAGATTTGAAGCCAACCAGCTAAAAAGTATAAACAAGAAAATAATTCACGGTATTGAATACATTATTATAGTTACTGTAAAGAAACTACAAAATTCCACTTAATTTGGTAAATCTTTATTATTCAACCACAAGAAGTTGAATTAACAATTATTTCTCTTAAGAAATTTATTGTACTTGATGAGATGTTGTGGTATCTTTCCATAATGAATTGAAAACACAGAATTTTGTCTGTACCACTGTTTATTTGTTAAACACTAACTATTTACATAATAAGAGTCTAGATTTCAAGGCAACTTGCCTCATCTTCAGCCATGAAAATATTTAACTTCCTACTAAATATTTTCTTGGCTGAAGATGAGGCAAGTTGCCTTGAAATCTAGATTCTTATTATGTAAATAGTTAATGTTTAACAAATAAACAGTGGTACAGACAAAATTCTGTGTTTTCAATTCATTATTTCTCTGAAGTTTTTTTTCTCAATTATAGAAAGGTTCTTGCATCTTGTGCCCAACAAGTGCCCGAGACTTGTGATGGAAACCTATACCTTCATGATTAGTAAAAACAATATTAATTTTCAGACACGAAGTAACAGACATGAGAAACAACACGCTGAAACCTCAGTTCAAAAACGTGGTCTCACTAGCAATGCACAACGGTCTGTTCTACTGGACAAATGGCAAGCTGGTGCTGACTGAAGAGTATCACACAGGTCAGAACAGCTATTTTCACAATGTTATCAATCCGGCGATTTCCAACCCGAGTTTTATCACAGTCAGTGTGAACACACCGTCGTCGCAGCCAATTCCGGTTCCGGTCAACCCTCCGACTGGACTGCAGGCTGTTCTGGGCACTGATATGGCCAGGACATCGTGGCAGATACCTCATCTCCTAGGAGGACAAGGTAAATTAGAAATCTCACCATATTGAAGAAAGAGAAAACTTATTATTTTTATTGAGGTATTCAATTTCCTGATTGCATTATATATTTTATAGGAGAATGAAGCCTAAAGTGTATGTATACCGCACTTCAGACTCCAATATACTTGCCCTGAAACTCCAATTTTGCAAATTTTCACCACCAGCTAACGTACCGTAACGATGGTTCAATATCCTTACTAGAAAATTCGAGTAGCGTACATTTATAAAGTATAGCCTGAGTCTAGATTTTATCTTCCAAATTGTGATATGTGTAATATCAAAATCCATAATTCCAATTGGATAGCCTATTCTTATTGTTTCAATATCAAATCCATAATTTCAATTAGATAGCATATTCCTATTGTTTCAATAATATATTGTATAATTTATCATACTGAATATAATTTATTGTCTTGTGTGTATAAAATAATAGACGGTACTGCAAGTTACCGTATACAAGAAGATTGAAAAGTCCATCTAATTTAGTTTAGTATATGATGCAATAAAAACGACTCTTGAATTGAGACAAGACATTACAATTATATGATAAAATGTCATTATCCAATTGCATATTATATGCACTCATGTATAAAGTAACATTATCAACGACTGCTTGAGACTGCCCATGGATTGGTAAACAGTCATATATTGGATAAAGAGCCACTATTATAATAGAGCATTTATATTTGCAAGGTGAAAGCTACCCGTAACTGTCTCCTCAAAAACAAAATCCCTAGTATACGCATTTCAACTTCTTTATCTTCTCCAATGTTATGTGTGATTTTAAAAGAATAGAATAGGTTTTTATTTCTCCAAAGACATCATGCAGTTTATAAAGAATACAATACATCCACACTTCCAATAGAAAAATACAAATAAACCCGTTCATACCCAATTCTTTTCGACTTTTCTAGGCAAAGGCGCCTGGCAGAACTGGTCCTACATGCTGTCCGTGCGCAAGGCGGACGAGCTGGTCGTCGGCGAGGAGGTGAGCATCGACTGCCGCGACATCAACTCGACCTGGCACACGGTGCACGACCTCGATCCCGAGTCGGAGTACGTGCTGCGTGCGGCCGCCTACACGCCGGACGGAGTTGGTCCGTGGAGCTCGGAGTTTCGCGGACGTACGCTGAGGCCGAGCGCCGTGGGGAGGGAGCCGCGCGTGCTGTGGGGGGCGGCTGAAGGCCTGCTCATGTCTGACGTCACTGGGGATGATGTTGGGACTTTGTTGCATCGCGAGAGTTTGAAGGTAACGGAACAGAATGGAAAACTTTCAGTTTTCTCTATGGTTAATTTAGAACGATGTTTCACTGATGAAAATGACGTAGACTACAATATTGTGGTTATGGGTAGGCTACATGAAAAATGTAAAAAGTCATTTCTGTAAATTTTAAGATGAGCAATTATTATATAAGTATATTTTCATGAAAGTTGGACTATACTAGTTGGGAGGTAACATATTCACTCTTGTTCAACTGTATAGTTTTTCAATTATAAAAATTCGACTTGTGAAATCTGTTGATTCAAGTGATATAATTATGAAAAAATGATGCGTTTCATTTCTATAATGAGCTCATAATTTTTCGAAAAAAGTTTGACTAACTTATACCGGTAGAGTAATTTCTTTCGTGTTCCCTACTAAACAATGATCTTTTTCTGTTTATATACGGGTGTTAATTCATAATAATTTTCTCTATAATTGACTATTTTATAATATTCCGATTTGGATAAAAGTTTTCCACTAGGCTAGCCTATATTAGTAGTTGTGTCAATCTTTGATAACACTATCTTTTTATTTCGTCGGAAGATACTAGTGGAATTTTCAAATTTGGCGAATATGATTGAAAAATGTAACCAGTGGGAATAAATTCGACTAAAAAAGTATGTACCAATTATAAAACATTCGAAAAGTTTTTACTATTAGCATTTCGTGTAAATAATTACTAAAATGTATATCAGATTACCTCTTTCGTAACTTTTTTATTGTTTCTATAATAGGCCTATCCAATTACTTTCAATATCAATTTTTAAATAATTGCATCCAGAATAAGTAAGTGAGCTATCGGATAGCCCATCATGCCTGAAAATCCTATAATATCCCATTAATTTTCATATCCAAAATTTAAAATAAATTTTTAATGAGTAGGGTATCATATAGCTTACACAGCCTATACTTATTATATAGCTGTACCTATGCCTTAAAATCGTAAATTTTGTGCATAGACTTTTTGGTACGGTATAATGTCAATGAAAATTTGCTTCTTTTATTTTCACAGGACGAATGGGGCAGCCATCGTATTATAGACATAGCCTGGTACCTGGACCAACTCTACCTGGTATCCAATACCAGCAACGTCTACACCTACAATCTGACCAGCCACAAGCACGCCAGGCTGAGAGACATGGAATCAGTTGGTAGCATTGCGGTCGATTGGGTTGGCAAGAGATTGTACTGGTCCAAGCCCAAACAGCAGTTGGTAAGATTGATTGATATTTTAATTCTCATTACCAGGTTTAGAATAAAATAGAATATATTATCTTATTCCTTCAAGTGTACATATTAACAATTATTTGTAACGTCATACAGACATTTTAATATCAATGTGAAGTAAAATATTGATTTCATGAGAGTTTCATATCCCATAGTTTTCTTATACGGTATACAATTGTTAATGTCTCTAAAGAAACCTATATTGCATGAGTCTAGACTCATAGATAGTAGAATACTCATAGATAGGTGGTAGAATTGTTTTTTCATCAGTATTATAAGTATTGATGATATGCCTGATAATCATGATCGAGCCAACTACAATTCAATTCCACTATTGCTTCAGGACTTCATTATCATTAATCACGTGTTTTCGTTCATGATTCAGATAGTTTTCACGCATAATAACCATAATTGCAATAACGTCAGCTGAAATAATCCAATTTTTTAATGTAAAATAATGTAAATTTTGTGTTGTGAAATAATGGAGGCCTACATATAGTATAATATTCATTTTATTTTGCAGATAATTAGAGGAAACTTGAATGGAAGCCAGCATGAGCCTCTTCCTATTTTGACAGTAGCCAAAGAGCTGAATATCGATGCGATTCAAGGCTTTATCTACTGGTCAACGGGGCATGCGGTCGAATGTGCGAGGCTCAATGGAAAGCAGAGGAAAACTTACTATCCTGCCGAACTGTTTTCGGGAAAACAAGGTTCAGTGAATTTTAAATATTTCACTCTATAGATTCTGAATAAGAGACAATTCTATACATTGTTTTTACCTCGTGAGGGAGGCTTTCATTCTACCATAGAATGCCAATTATTGAACTTTATTTATTGATTCGTTATAATTTATACCATAAATTTGCAAAGGTATAAGAAAATTCTCACCATATATTTCAAATGTAACTCACTTTTCACTTTAAATGAATCTTACTTTTTTGAGACAGACTCTTGCATCTACTTTCTACAATCATAGCAAGATGGCTGGGTTTCTACAACCAGATTACTTCAATTGAAGAATAATAAGATTGAAAATTTCTAAAATCATTAGTAACTCACAGAGAAAGATTACTTATGAGTCGAAATGAATGATGAATTGAAAAAATTCAGAAACATTCGCTTACCAAAATTCTTCCTTTATTCCAAGTAATATTTTAAATCGTTTATAAGGAAAGCTCAAAAGGTAATAAATTATTTATTGTGTCGACTACAGCAATAATACATTATAAATTTTAAATAAACAAAATTTAAATTATGTATGCTCCAAGATCTCACTTGTGTGAGGTGATTATTCCCCAGAAAAGTACCGTGGGTTATCTCACACAAATGTGAAAAAGGCTGCCTATATATTGTGTTGAACAACATTGAGATAAGGTAAAGTTCCAGGTTTATTATCCAGGTTCATTGTTATTTTTTCAATTTTTTTGAATGGGTTAATTTGATAAATTCATTCATCATTTTCATAATTGTTTTATGCAAATGCTATTATGCGTGATGAACATTCATATCATTAATATTTGTAATCATCATTTTTTGCAGTAATGGGCCTAACACTGGACGTGGACCACCAGGGTGTTTACTGGATCGTGCGCAGCTATGAAGGCTCGACACTGTTCCATGCACCCACTGCTGATTGTTTGAAAATCGGTGAAGAAGTTCTACCGCTCAAAGTGTCCAGTCTACAACATCCAAATATGCAGGGTAATGTAGACAAGATTCGATGTAATGAACCGTACCGTATTCAAAGGTATAGCTGACGCCAAGAACTTAGGCGACTTAGTTTGCTCCTTGTGCGCTCCAACAGCTGATGTTTACAATATTATAGAGCTGTCTTTTTTAGCTAGGCCTAGGAGATGTTTTTGAAATTGAAAGAGACAATAGATGCATTACATGAACTGTGCCAAACATTAGGTAATTTAGTTAGAATAGGTAACTAAACGTACAAGAGACAGACGAAACCGCCTAGGTTTTCGGCCGTAGCTTTACCAACTAAAGGTGTTCACAAATATACTGTACCGTGGATTGTTTGAATAAAACTAACAATAAAGTAGGCCTATAAAGACTTAATTCAAACTCATTATAGTTTATAATTCACAATTCTCCTTTGCCAACCAGTGATGTGATCACATCGCTACTTTCTTCATTTCACAGTTTGGGTTTATTTTCTATATGGATACAATCAAAATATTCATCAATCAAATATATTTAGAAATTTCCAAGCAATGCCGTGACTCAATGACTACCGCACAGTTATGGATTGAGATTGGACCAATCCACAATAAAGAAAAATTCAATTTTATATTTGTTTGTTTATTTGTTTGTTTATGAGGGTGAAGCCCACATAAGCTCATAGGCTCGTGCGTGGGTAATGAAATTGATGATAGATGACGACTACTTTTTAGGTAGTCGGGACCGACGGCTTATCGTCTCCTCCGAAAGACGGGGTGGTCGTATCTATGTGATTGTGCTGTGGTCAAAAATTGTTCTCCGCTTGGGATTCGAACCAGGGTCCACCTGGTTATCAGACCGGCGCTTTATCACTCCTCCAACGAGCCACTCAATGTATCTAATCTACAGATAAATTCAAGATCCACTTCGAAATCTACAGATAAATCCAATATTCATTTTTAACCTACAGATGAAACTAAAATCTTCATTCACTATAACAATTTCACTAACTTAAAGCCGGATTAATATTTAATATTCATTTATAAATAAATTTCATTCTCAGATTGTATTATTGCAGCTCCAATATCACCTCGATAACCGCTTGTTTTGGCTTAGACATGACCATATTTCATTAAACCATTTCACTATTTACATTGATTTGTATCTCTAAATCTACAAATTCACGCGTTCACTAACAATTCCACCAACTTGTAGGGTGCATAAACTCATATTCATACTCAGAATGTATTATTACAGGTACACTGTGCTACTTCGATAACCGCTTGGCTAGATTATCTACATGACCAAATTTCATTAAACCTTTTCACCATTCATTGATTCATATTTCTAAATCCACAAATTCACGCAGTCACTAACAATTCCACAAACTTGTAGGGTACACGCAAACTCATATTCATACTCAGAATGTATTATTACAGGTACACTGTGCTACTTCGATAACCGCTTGGTTTGGCTTAGACATGACCTCATTTCATTTAACCATCCCACTATGATCTGTATTTATAAATCAACAGATGCATCCACCAACGACCAACTATTCCACTACACACAAATCCTTATTCATTCTCAGTAGGCCGATGTATTTTTCAAGTCCACTGTTTCACTACCGTATACAGAAATTATTAATTAATATATCAATTTCCCAAATGTTATTGCAGGTCCACTATGCTACTTCGACAATCGGCTGGTTTGGCTGAGAGATGACCACAATGCAGTGATAGGTGACATGCAGGGTCAGCACACGGCTGCCCTCAGTGGTCTCAGCCTGTCCGAGCTGAGCGTAGTCTCAGTGCTCGATCCCGCTCTGCATCCGACTCCCGGTAAGTGCTGGTGATCTGTAACAAATTATGAACAGAAAATAGGATTATCTTATTTTGTTATAATAGGGGCAACGGCTATAATATGTTATATCAATGTCATATTATTATATTTATTTATTGATTTATTCTGTCGATGAATTACAATAAAGGGTTAAAACACTGACAACAAAGTCCAAAACGTCTATTCCCAAATTTATATATAGAAGGTTGATTGGTAGAATGGACTTTTTAGCTCTAATTCCACCTAATAAAGAATATTTTCATCCACTTCCATTGTGCTTGGACTAAAAATCAATTATGTTAAACCGTAGTCACCTTCAAAATGGCTTTATTGAAAGTGTCAACTATGTGGAGTAGGAAAATCTGTTAATTTGAAAGCATTGGAATCATTTTTCAACAGATGCCTTTCTGGTAATGCGTTCTCCCACTTTGACTTGCTACAAATCATAGCTATCTTTAGACATAATTGTCCTTTTTCAATCTTTTATGCTCATTTCTATCCCAACTCAGTTCAGAAAACACACAATTCCAGAGGTAGGCCTACGGTAGTTATGTGGAGCATGTTTATGTGAGAATCAGACATGCTTGAGTGAGAGATATATAAGTGAAGTTTCATCATTATAGTAACATATTTCATTAAAAATATGCTTAGAAGTGATCGAGAAAAACTAAGCCAAAATGCATGATTTGTATCTGTACTCAATGTTGATTGTACCTATGTTGGAATTATGCCATTCTATTGGATTGGGGCCTTCTATTAAATGAAGCTATATAACAGTAAAGCATTTACTTCATTCCATTTCTCCTCAATTTTATTTTCAGGAATCGATTTCTTTGGAGACGCGAACGTGATCCCTGAAGCAGTGAGCACCGCCTCGTTTCAAGTGGAAGGCCAGTACAACTATTTCTACATCACTTGGTCGCCAGTCAAAAACGTCAACTATGGACAGGTTTTCTATGAACTGAAAATCAGCCATGCTTACAAGAGAGATATCATTGTGAGTGCATTTTATTCAATTGGTGACATATGTATCTTTAAAAATTGTGGAAATAGGTACCTAATCTCTTAGAACAGGTGAATGTAAAAATTATACATGCTTAACTACAATCTTCTTTTTCTTCCTCAGCTTATTCCCGTTTCTATACGGGATCGCTGTTTCTGGTCAGTCGCCTCCAAGTGTCTATCTCTCCTCATATTCACCGCCATTCAGCTCCATTCCCCTGCTTCTCAAATCCTTCTCCACACAATCCTTCCAGCGTCTCTTCGGCCTTCTTCTCCCTCTTCTACCCTCCACTATCATATCAAACTACAATAACTACAATATATTTGTGAGTGTTTAAAAGTGTTTCAAAAAGTTATGGAGAGCATGTCAAACAGGAAAAGGTGGGCACAAATTGGACTACAAAATCACGGCGTAACTTTCCTGTGCAATTAACTTGTGAATTATTGAATCAATATTGACCGAGCAAGCTTCATTTCCCTATCTTGTTTTACTTTACTTTTGGGCTTACTATACTGTGTATATCAATATTGTGGAATAAACTATGATATTTTGATTTGTTATTCAATATTCCATCTAATTTTCAGGTGGAAACCACCGACTCGCATTGGAAATCGGGTGACCTTGACGACCTTCCCCCCTACTCACCGCTGACCATCAGTATAAGGGCGCTCACCTATTGGGGCGCCTCTCCACAGGTTACCATTCTGCTGCACTCACCGCCCTCCATCCCCTCAGCGCCCACGAACCCGCGGGTGTTCGTTTCCTATTCACGGAACCCTTTGAAGGATGACAAGGTACATTGCAATTTATGCCAAAACGTGAGTAATTTATAATATTCATAGTGAACTGAAATAAGATGTATGTATTAATTCATCCACTAGGATTGACATTTCTGAATCAAGTATGAATTTTCAAATTTGGAGATTAATAATGAAGGTGGTTACTTGATACATTACGAGCTGCTGTGTGTAACATTCACTTGGATTTATCAACGACATACAATCCAATTTTTTTACAGCAAGATATATAGTCTGTACAAGCAAAGAAGACCCTCTGGCAAGATGAGAAAATGATCAATATTGGTTCGGAAATTATTGATTTGGTCTCAAATTGTAGATCAGAGTATTTTCTAATATTCAGACCAGATCAATAATTTTTTAACAAATATTGACCGAGTTTTTTTTCCATCTTGCCAGAGGATCTTCTTTGTTTGGACAGACTATAACTGTTCTGTCTGTATTTTATCCTTAGTGTAGGTTTTGTATTTTCTAAAATAAATGAAATAACTTACTGGAGAATTGATTTAACAGTTTTATTACCGTAAAAACATTGGACTGCATGTAGGTGATCAACCAATAGTGGATGTTACACACAGCAGCTTATCTGATTGGACCAATAAACCGCCTTATTCTATTCATTCATCTTGAAGTGTTATTAGAATCTGGCTGGCTAGATTCAAAATACAGTAGATGATAGGATGCAATATATAGATTTAAAATAGAGAAAGTTTGAAGATTATAAAAAATCTTGAGTTGAAAGTTTTACTTTGTGTATTTCAATTAAGTGTTATCTAAAAGTTTCATTGTAGAAAGCAAATTTGAAATCAATTTATTGTTTTGTTTCAACTAGGAAATATCAGCAGTGTTCAGATGGGACTCGCCTATTATCAAGAACGGTATCATCATCAAGTACATTGTTAACCAGTGTTATTCTGAGGATGCTGAGGATAAGGTGTGTAATAGCCACGAGGTCGACAGCCTGAAGAAAGAACTCATTGTACCTGACATACCACGTGATACGAATATCTATTTTCAGGTGAGAAAATTGAAAATTGAAGGTTCAGAAAGCTTGGATAATTAACATGAAGTCAAGAATCGAACTCGGCTCTCACTTTAGTAGAATAATACAATTCATAAACATACATCATGAAGTTCCTCAAGTCCATTTATTATGTAATATGATCACATAATAATATAATATAATAATAATGTAATATAAGTCACATTCGTAACTTATATATAGTCACAGAAATATGGCTAATTTGGGTTGTCCGTCTCTTCGATAAATCCCTGAAAAACTGCAATATTTTTCAATCATCCATTGATTTGGATAAGTGACTAAGCTACATTATAATCAAAGTATAACTTCATCGTCATAACTATAAGTATAGGAACTATACAGAGCCTATACTTGGTACTGCAATTTTCCACAAGAAGAAATCATTTCATTTATTTACCGTACGGTATATTTGTTTTATTGAAAGGTGGAGCTAGAACTTTCACAGGTCCTTTAATGGACTGAATCCTAATTTATTGACAATTTGATTTTTCTATTCACATGGAGATATTCTCTTGTTACACCTCCGCATGGTAAAAAAATTATCATCTGTTTCTATCATTATCCCTCCATCCCATTCCTCCAAAACTCTTTATTTTTTCATGATAAAGAGACGACATGTATCACACAGTAATATTTTGAATCACTTTTTTGGCATAGTGAAGAGGAATATGCATTCCACTCCTGAAGAGGCTGATGAAGCTCATTGATCTTAGGCTGAGGCCGCACTGCCGGTGGGTAGAGCCTGGAGGGTTGAGGGTAGATGGTAAATCTATAGAACATACACACCATCCACAGTAATACATCGTATGAATGGTATGACGTCAGACTGTTTTTTGAGGTTATGTTGTTCATATTTAAGAATTTCAAGATGGCGGCTGAACACATACCTCTCTTATGATGTATTACTGTGTATGG
Organism: Sogatella furcifera; assembly: GCA_017141385.1. Taxonomy (NCBI): domain Eukaryota; kingdom Metazoa; phylum Arthropoda; class Insecta; order Hemiptera; family Delphacidae; genus Sogatella; species Sogatella furcifera. Next base: position 32,880,503 of record CM029552.1, on the reverse strand, counting down.
TGTGTATGTTCTATAGATTTACCAACTACCCTCCACCCTCCAGGCTCTACCCACCGGCAGTGCGGCCTCAGCCTTAAGGAGAGGAATGTATTATCCTTTTCATTATGACAAAAAGGTAAGTGATTCAAAATATCATCGTGAAATACATGTCGTTTCTTCATTATTAAGGAATTATTAGGCATTATTAAGGAATTCATTTCTATAGATTTTCTTACTAATTGAAAGTATAGGCCAATGATACTCAATCGATACCGTTAATAATTATGATTTCTATATAATGAGTAAAATGTCATTTTTTCTATTATTTCTCTTCATGTCATCACCGTTGGACATTGGACTACCTATACTGTATTCAATTTCAATCAAAGTTTTCACAATTTCACAGTAATTTTCACAGTGTTTCCACAGTACCGTAATCACGATTTTGATTTCTGTGCAAACAGGTACAAGCATGCACAGAGGTGGGCTGCGGCGAGCATACACAAGTGGTACAGGGGAACTCGGCGATAGAAATGCCCATTCCGCGTCTGCTGGTGTCCACGGTGGACACGGTCGAGATCACCGACTTCGACAAACAAGAGAACAGAACTCTGACCAGAAGCAGTTCGGTGGTGGATCTCACCTACTCCAGTCTGGATAACAGGGCTTACTGGATTGACGACAACAACCATATTGCCACCTCGAGGCTTGATTCGTCGGGGAAAACTAAGGTGAGGATTGAGGAACATCCACATAAGACCATTCAAATCTTATGAATTTGAATTCAAGAATAGAACTTCCAATATCCCAATTCGCTTGTTTTTCCATGAATAAAAGTATTTCGATACTGTTGAGTGTTGAATAGAAACTTTCCAGAATGCCACGACTCAATACTTTGCTTTACAAATCGGTAAAGCACGAAATACAGATTGAGAAGGTACCGGTACCGTAAGTCGATTACAGCACGGAACAACTGTCGTGCCTAAAACCGTAAGTAGTTTCACTTCAAAATTGTAATTACTTGTGATCAAAACTAAATACAAGAGCTTTTGATAAGACACACTAGGAAAAATTAAAACGTATAGTCTACAATAGCTTATGCAGAAACAAATGAAATTAAAAGGTATTTTATCATTCTTGAACCGTATTGTATAGTATTAAGTAGTTTTCTATTAAATCGGTATGTAAAAAATTTGATTGACTTCTCGAAATAACATTTAATACAAAATTGCGATTTTTAAATTTGATACAAATATATAATTAATAATAATCTTTCAATACTATATTTCAGCAATTGAAATTGAATTGATAGCTGTCAATCAATGATTGAAAGACTTATTTCCAATAATTATGTATGATGACTTTTGACTATTTTTATATGTAGGCTACACTTCATACGGTAAGTAAATTTTTTCTGAGAGTGATGCCCACATATGAGCTATTAGGCTTGTGCGTGAGTAGTGAGAGGGATGATTATACGAGCGATGACTACTTTATATTCTAAGATGGGGTATATATTGCCGTTGGGTAAGTTATATATGGGGTGATTGTACCGTGGTAGGTATAAGGTGATGTAATATATAAGGTAAAAGAAAGTGTTCATATTCTATTAACTAATTGTATTTCAAAGCAGTCTAACATCAAGCTTTATAATAATATATTTTATCTTCCTTTTCAAGATTCTAGGCCTGAACGGTACAGGATCCTGCCTGGCAGTAGACTGGGTGGGTAGATTCCTCTACTGGGCTGAACATGAAGACGGATTGGCGGGTACACTGGTCAAACGCTTGGATTTGAATAGAATGCGTTCACCACCCACAACCATATTTGCACGGCCGAACCCCATTTTGAAAATTGAGGTCTCACCATTGGATAGGTAAGATATGTAGTGCAATAAGTAGAGTTCAGATGAAAACCAATTAAATTCTTGAAGAATGTTATAGTTATCACAGTGATTGAATAATTCATTCATTTAAATAATTTGACTGCTAGTTATTGATCAAAAAGTAATACAATTAAATTCAATAAAAATGAGAACTTCAATAATATCAAACGGTCTAATATCTACTACTACTTTATCAAATTCAATACCATATGGTATTTTCAAATTTTTGCCATTAGAAGCTGCACATATGCACAAATAATAATAATAATATTCGTGTAACCTGGCTGGCTCAGGTCTGGTGTCAGAGTTTTCAGGTCGCTCCTGATCAATTTCAGGGCCTCTGACATGACTTGACTGTTTTTAGGCAGCCGGGACCGACTGCTTAACATATGCACAATTTATGCTTCTAATAGTGTACTACTATACTACTTTTAATTCAATATTTTACAATTTTTCAACTAATTAAATACAGTTTAATCAAACTCCAACAATGTTAGACTAGTGTCATGCTTTCTTCATTTCAACATCATTCTCGATGATTTTCAACAATAAAATCACAAGGATTATGGAGATTATTAACAATTGAAATCGAATTGTCTAGAATAATCAATTATTACATGGATCATTTCTACTTATCCATTCCATTTTATACATAATTATAGCAATATATTTATTTTTTGTTTAGGTTTAAAATCTTATTGAACACTATTTTTGAATTTATTTCACAGCATGCTTTACTGGGTTGAGCTGGAACCAAATCAATCCGGAAAACTGATGAAAAGTCCTTCAGATGGATCGTATATTCAGCATTTCTTTTCGAGAAGCTCGTCCACGTCAAGGTGAGCTCAAAACAATACGAGTATACCTATTTTATTTATGTGAAAAACATTATACGTAGGCCTTTCGGTGATGAATATTCTACAATATTGTTATAAAATGAAAATATTGAATTAGAATTCAGTTGAGAGAAGAATATAGACAGTCTCAGACAGTCAGCCTATTTTTCGAAACTAGAGCATAATTTATGGAAACTTTTAAAAATCCATATTATAGGTTGAAGTGGTCTCCTCAATCAAAGGGCTACTTTTATCACTGTTTTATTAAGGTGAACTTTAATGATTATTTAAAATAAAATAAAAAGATATAGGTTGAAGCTAACACACATATAATAGATATTGAACAGTCATGCGCGTTATTGATGAGCTACTATCATTTATATAAAAACACTGTTTTTCAAGCCATTGTGCTCATTTGGATATGCATTTTTTGTGAGGAGATATTTTTATTTTTGAAAGCAATTTGTTGATGAATCCTGAGCAATATCTCAAGTGATTTGTACTTGTTTGGATGAATTACCGTACTTATTCTTGAATAAGGTGTTTAATATTTGTATCATGTAGGCCGATTTTCTTGACTTCTATTCCTTTTAACAAAGAAACAAATTTGAATTTAATGTCTCCAGAAGATCGAGAACCGCATGCAACTGTCCAGAAAGCCCCAACGTGGGAGCCACAATTACACTTGATCAGAGTACTCGCCTCCTGAGATCGCCTGACACAGATGAGCCCGAGCTGAGACTGATCTGGGTGGACAGTGCGCAGAATCACATCTACGACGCCGATCTCACTGGATGCTCCTGTAGTCTACTGGTCAACACTTCTGTGGTTGGAAATGCTGGTGAGTTGAAATAAATAGATCAACACTGACATTATAAAAATAATCGTATACCGTAGTTGAAAAAACACCAACATGCTTATATGCTTGTATGTTTTTTAATGATAGGAAGATTATTACAGGTGGGTTAAACCTCGTCAATATATCCAATTTTTTTACTTGTTGACTAGTTGTGAAGGTAATTTTGTGCTAGTTATTCATATTATATTGAAGGGATCCATAATGATAGTAGATAGTATTATCCACAACACCATAGAGAAACGATACTTTTAATATTCTTAATGTTCACTTTGTCATTAGGGCCACCAATGTATACTTACTCAATAAATAATCACAGTAGGCTACCCTTGAAATGTACTGTGATTATTCATATTTCAAGGGCCCTATGATTTTTTTATTGAGTTAGTTCAACTATTATTTCTCTTTGCCTAGACAAGAGAAATACCAGAAGGAAGGCTTATTAGTTGAAAGGCATTTTATGTTTTAGATGAATAATGTTGGCAAGTAAGAAAAAATATAATTAGATAAGATTAGATTAGATAAGCGACGTGCCTCTACCACCACCGTTGTAATGGTGACCGGTTCCTCTGAATTCAATTTATGAGCCTCAAAATCGCTTCCCGGTGGTTCGGAACCCACCTAAAGCAGTAGGTCCATTCATCTCTCATCATCATCCTTCCCATTACCCACGCACAGGCCCAAGTGCCCATGTGGGCATCACCCTCACAAAAAAAATTTTGTAAAGTTTATGAATTGTGAAATGTTCATATTGTGTAACTCCATGACTGGGAATTTCCGTTATTATATTGCTTCATCTGTGCCTTTTTCAAACTGTATACACTTGTTGTGGTAGGTACTTTCGTTAAAAATAAAATATCATTTATTTATTGTCTCTTTGTTCCAGGCCTACCGCCCACCTCGATCACAGCCGACCACCAGCTGGTCTACTGGTCGAATGCGACCGAGGGCCGCGTCTACTCGCTGGCCAAGTCGAGGGCGCCACGTGGAGGACACCGCCCCGCACAACTGGCTGCCCTGGGCGCTGAACTAACCATGGGCCCCGCTGCAGAGGTAACTGCCTTCAACGCGACCGGCGTACGAGACATTGCCGCCCTAGGCCAACACCTACAGCCCTATCCAGGTAAAAATCCATAAAACCATCCAACTTTATTGGTTGACGAGTGATTGATGTTATTAATAATGCTCAGCTCTGTCAGGACAGTCGGTGAACGGTCTATGAGAGCATATATAAAGTCAACAACAACCTCAGCTGAATCATTCCATTGTTGTATCCATTTGATAGAAATTGATACACTTATTGGTAAAAATCACAGCCAATTTCGCTATTTTACAATTTGTTTGCTACAACTTGTTTGTTACAATTCTGGGTTTGCTACAATTGTGGACTGTTTTCAGACTGTATTGACTGATCCAAGCAGTCTCTAGTGATGCTGTACTGGTAGACGTCAAGTGACTATCATCCCAAGCAGAAGAGCCTGGGATGAAGCATGAATTTGCTACTTAATTAAAAACCAATATAATCACTGTTATTTCATTGATCAAAGCAATGATTATTATTGAAATGTGATAAGTCGAAATATTAATGTTCACTTTGATTATATTCAATTAACTGAATTATTCGATTAGTTCAATCAACTAGTTTTATCATGTTGTCCAGTTGCCAGATGCCTTACTCCCAAAGAGCCAGGCGCCGCCAAAATGGTGAACAGCACCAGTGACTCCATCACTCTCGAACTGCCTGCGCCTAAGAGAGACAGAGACTGTGGAAACGTGTCACTGGCCACCGTACAGTTCACTGTGTTCTACGGGGTGACCACCACTGACGACGACACACCCACTTGCCTAGAGGACATCAAAATGTGCAGTTTTCTTGTAAGTCGCCAAAAAAAGCACTTCAAATTTATATTTTGATGGGTATAATCTTGTGTTTATTCCATTAGTTTCATGTTTTGTAAAAAACTATACATTTTTTCACAAGCGACGAATGTGTAGTTTTCTTCTAAGTCTTGAAAAACACCTCAAATTCATATTTTTACAGAGATTGCAGAGATTGATTAACAGTTTGCACAGTTTTTTTAATTGCATAGCCTACTCCGAATAGTCAAATCAATGTTTTTCTTGAGAACAACTTTAAGATTTATCATAATCTATCGCAATGAACGCAGCAGGAAAGTAACGTAACATTCATGTAAAATGTAAATAAGTACGTGTCCCGGACATAAATGGACGTGTTTCATATATCATTACGTAACAGTTCCACAACATCGACAACGATTCAGTTTTTTCTCTTTAAATATTTGTGTAAGTGGACAACTAATTGATCAAAAACATTGTTTAAGTGACACTCTCCTACTTTCTCAAAAATGCAGTAAAAATAATATAGTACACAACATAAAAGTAAATTAATACCGTTTAAGCTTAACTGATATTAGATCTATACTCGCTCTGAATTAAACCAAAAAGTGGATTGAAAAATAGTTCACAGTGACATTCAGCGGGCCATGATTATAATAATACTATGACATTATAAGCGTTAATATAGCTGATTGAAAAAATTTGGGCGTAAGTGACGAATTGTTTCCTACTAACAGATGATGTGAAGCAGCTATTGTTTTTTTTTCAAAACTATCATCTAGGCATAGATAAATGACAACTCTAATTAACAACATCAGCTGCAAGGGGAATTTAACTGCGCATTATTTATAGTTTTAGGAAAATTGAAATAACTTGGTGCATCAAAAATACCAAGCAACGAAAATGAACATACAAAATTGAAATTTATAAACTATAACATTTAGTAGTTAACTTTACAGATTGTAATACTATATTTATTGACTTGTTTAATATTTATCAACAGAAAACATTCGACAGAATAGTGGAAGTGCATGAACTACAGCCGTACACCAACTACTCATTCTTTGTGGCGTTTGAAAATCACTACAGTGAACTGCAAGGACTGCCTCTAGTTTTGGGACCATCTGCCGTCATACAGACCACACCAGGAGGTAACAACTCTACTCTATGACTTTTTCTTGTTCAAAATCAATCATTTCGATACACTGCAATCGTACCATACACAGAGTTTCAAATGAAATTTCAATTTGAAAAATGTCGAGTTGGAGTTACAGTTATAATTGAATATAATGGATTACATCAGTAATTTCATCTAGATTGATAACTAATTGTTGAAATATAATTCATTCATATAAATTAAAATAATATGTATATTGATCTATTACTGAATCTAGTTCCATTCTATTCTACGCTTCTCCCTCATCCTTTTCCAGCACCTCCTTGAATTTGTTCTCATTCTTCTTCTTCTTCTTCTTCTTCTTCTTCTTCTTCTTCTTCTTCTTCTTCTTCTTCTTCTTCTTCTTCTTCTTCTTCTTCTTCTTCTTCTTCTTCTTCTTCTTCTTCTTCTTCTTCTTCTTCTTCTTCTTCTTCTTCTTCTTCTTCTTCTTCTTCTTCTTCTTCTTCTTCTTCTTCTTCTTCTTCTTCTTCTTCTTCTTCTTCTTCTTCTTCTTCTTCTTCTTCTTCTTCTTCTTCTTCTTCTTCTTCTTCTTCTTCTTCTTCTTCTTCTTCTTCTTCTTCTTCTTCTTCTTCTTCTTCTTCTTCTTCTTCTTCTTCTTCTTCTTCTTCTTCTTCTTCTTCTTCTTCTTCTTCTTCTTCTTCTTCTTCTTCTTCTTCTTCTTCTTCTTCTTCTTCTTCTTCTTCTTCTTCTTCTTCTTCTTCTTCTTCTTCTTCTTCTTCTTCTTTGTCTTTTTCTTCTTCTTCTTCTTCTTCTTCTTCTTCTTCTTTTTCTTCTTCTTCTTCTTCTTCTTCTTCTTCTTCTTCTTCTTCTTCTTCTTCTTCTTCTTCTTCTTCTTCTTCTTTTTCTTTTTTCTTCTTATTCTTCTTCCTTCTAACTCTATTCATTCATTTTTGTTTCCTTTATCTCAAGTTCTTTTCATTTTTATCACTTTTTATTTTATTTCAAATAATTATCAAATTTCCCTTTTCTCACTGTTTTTTATTTCAAATAATTATCAAATTACCCTTTTTCAATACATTACATGTTTCGACGATTTATAGTCATTTTCAAATCTGATTTGATAATTATTTAAAAAAAAAAAAAAAACTATTCACATAACTATATCATAATATTGTTCACTTTGTTATTAGGGCGACTAATGTATAATGAATCAATGAATAATCAAAGTATCCTTTCTGAGTTATTTTCAAATCAAATTCACTTATTTATAGAGCCGGGAAGCTTGAGCAGCGCAGCTCAAGCTGCCGCTTGGAATGCTACCTCAATCAATCAATTTTATTTTCTCTTCTTTTACTTGTTGAATAGTTATTGTGAAGGTGATATTGTGGTGGTTATCCATATGAATTGGGAAGATAATATATTGTCAAACCACAGTAAGTGAAGATACATTATTAGTAATCGAGTTACTGGTTTCGTTTGCTAGACCATTATCAATCTCTGATACATTAACAATTTGCTACATTATCAATCTCTGATAAACTAATCTCTGGTCACCTTTTCTTTCCACAGCTCCACCACTACCCCGCAACCTCCGCGTAACCGTTTTGGACCCTTCAGCCGTGCGCGTCGTCTGGGAAGACCACCACCACCATGGTGGAGGAGTGAGAGCACAGGGGGAGGAGGTATCACCCCCCGCAATCCCCCGTCCCACAGGGGGGCGTCACGACGCCGTGCGCTTCGCGGTGGTGTGGCGCATGGAGGGAGCTGTGGCAGGGGGGGTGAGACGCAACGGGGAGCAGCCCGTCGTGAGGGGGGACGGCGACACCGAAGCGGATGTCGCGACGACAGAGGATCGAGTGTATGCTGTGGATTTGCATAAGCTGAGTGCCGATCAGGAGTACTCTATTTCTGTAAGACAAGCAGTGAAGATTTATTTTTATAAACTACCGTACTAGCAAAAACAATGCTCTAAAATGTATGAATTTTCTTCAATATTACAGCAAAAACAACGTAAACCTTAAATATAGTAGTATGAAACCTATACTACATTAAGATCGTATTCTTGTTACTACAGTGAACATATATGTTCACCTGTATAACTATATTCGTTAGACTACTTAAACACCTTTGTCGTAAAATATTTGGTGCTAGCCTTAGCCTATCATTGATACTTCACCGCCTTACTAACATTATAATGTTGTAAGGCGGTGAAGAAGTATCAATGATAGGCTGAAGGCTAGCAACAAATATTTTGCGATAAAGGTGTTAAAGTAGCCTAACAAGTATGACAGTCTTTAAAGAATAAATAATTTGTAGTATTTGTTCAGTTGAGTTTGTTATCTGAACTATAAGTAATAAACAATACATTATAGTCAAATCACACAATACAAATATACATACAAAAATATTTGTATACAATTTATATACAAAATAGTCTCTGAAACTCAATTTCTGTCAGAATATCTTCAGGCACATGTACCCTGTCTTCAGATAATCTTAAACTCTGTTTGAAATTGATTCATAATATCTATTAATAATAGGTAATTATCAATTAGAATTTCCATGTATTGCTACATAAATGGACAGAGGACTTCTGCAACTGCAAATATTGACCAATGTACTAATTAGCTGGTGTAACTTAGTTAGTTTTTGAGTTGGTGTAACTTACTGCAATATCTAATAATCCTTACATCCATAATATTTATGTTATTAAGTAGGATATAGTGGTACCGTAGCTTGTTTTTTCTACCTTGTTCATGATAGATACATTTGCCTATTAAATTCACCTAATTTCTTTTTTTCAGGTTCGAGCATATTCTGAAAGCACTGATATGTTTTCAGAAACAAGCTCCATATTAGTGAAAACATATCCGTTACCAAACAATATAACTCTGGTTGATGCTCAGCCTTATTCCTTGAATATCTCGTGGAATCCTAGAATACCCAGTACACCTTATCTACAGTAAGTATTTCAGTTTTCAAATTTCTACTTCATTATTCACAGAAAAAACTTCAATCTATCTAGTGAAATTTATTTTGATTATGCTGAACAACTTACTATCAAGAAGACAGGCTTACAGCTATAGGCTACAAAAAATGTTATCAAATCAACGCTGTATCAAATTAAACAGTTTTTTTGTAGCTTATTATTATTAAACCATCTTGTATCAATATTATTCTGTTGATTCATTAAGTCAAGTTTAACCTCGAATGTATTCTAGAATGTATCATCTTAGAAGTAAATTCCAATTTTAGTATTTTGAATTATAAAACTTGAACCTTAAACACATCTCTTTATTATCTCTCCACAATCATAATCATCTCACCAATGGACTTTTCAATTTCTATTACATGATACCCAATTAAATTGAGAGTTTTCTCACAATATTCCCAAAATTTGTATTTTCCAAAGTTGGGCTGTATAGTAGAGTGAATTTGAAACTGGCAACCTTCATGGGCTATTGAGCCAGACATACATACAATGTATGATAAATTAAATAAATAATAGTAAAATTCACTACAAAATGAATCAAAAAGGGTAAATTTCAATACTCATTAATTAATTATAACTTACATTAGTAGGCCTACGGTAGGCCTACCTGATTTCATTTCAATTTAACAACAGCTCCCTAGAACACTAGAGCAAATGATTGTTAAATGTTAATGGCTCACATCAGCTCTGTCAGGACAGTCGGCGAGCTGTCTACGAGAGTAAATCGTGATAAAAACGACCCCTGCTATATTTATTCACTGTCGAAGACAGCTTCAGACTGTCCTGACAGAGCTGAGCATCGATAACAATAATTCGCCAACCGCCTTCATTTTTGGCTGATATGCTACATTCCAGAGCCAATTAGTATATATAGTTGAAAAATGAATGAAAATCAAACACCCTTTTAAAAAAACTTCAAAATTATTAGAATTATTATTGTATTTTAATAATTTTAAAGTTTTTTCAAAAGGGTGTTCGATTTTCATTTATTTTTCAATTATTTTAAACAGCCCTAAGTTTTAAAGTTTAGTATATATAGGTATAGTCTGTCCAAGCAAAGAAGACCCTTTGGCAAGATGGAAGATTGACTCAAGCATATTGGTTAAAAAACTAATTATTTGATCTCAAATTATGGGAACAATTTGATCTACTATTAAGGCCACATTTATGATTCTTGAACAAATATTGACCAAGCTGGAGTCATTTTCCCATCTTGTCAGAGGGACTTCTTTGCTTGGAAAGACTATAAGGTCGCTCTCCTTTCGATGTACTCTCCCAGACAGCTCACCGACTGTCCTGACAGAGGTGAGAATTATTAATTGGGTGAAAATTAATAAGTCATTCGACAACCGCCAATTTTTCACGTCCAACTGTACTATTTTTCCTATAATGTTTTGTGAAGTATTAAACATTCATTAAATTCCACAGGTATGAAATGCAGTATTACAACTCAACAGTTGACGGATGGATAACGATACCAGTATCTCATACATCGGCAGAAGGTGTCAACTACTTTTACATGGAAGGGCTGACTCCAAAATCAAAGTACAAATTTCGACTGAACATTCTATACTCACCCACCGCCGAGCCGTTCTATTGGCAACCGGACGATCGGTTTACTTTCAGAACTTTGGGTAAGTTATCGCAAGAATATAAAATCAACTTCAAAATTAACTATATAGGCTAAAGTAGTGTGGTACATTGGTAACGACAAAAATACTCTATATTGCCAGCTCATATTGAGACTCTCACAGGAGAGAAGCTCAGAATTAAGGTAAGGGAAGAGTTGTTAGAACTCGGAAAGTATGCCTTATTCAGGTGAACAGTGGCGTAACGTTTCCAAACCGGGCCCCCCCCCCGCAAAAACATACATCCGGGCCCCTTTATATGAAATCATATCCCTTTAAATTTCATTCTCCCGGGAATCTAACTTCTCACGTGTATTTCCATTGCTTGCTCACGCACTTGTATCAATAAATAGACTATTATAAATAAGTAGCTTTAGCTCTAACGTTGTTTTTAAAGTTATTATTTATAGTTTATTCAAAAGATATTGATAAAGAAAATTTATTGAGAAGAAATTGTACCTTCCAAATCTACTCAAATGGTGTATAGGGCTTTATTATAATTCGATCAAATAATTATAATTATAATTATTCAATATACAATTGAACCTAGCTACTCAACTAGATAGAAACAACTGATAGGGAGTAGCAAGTATGACAAAGGTACTGTAACTTCTTATAATAGTAGCTAACTTGAAGTTACCGATACTGAATAATTGGAATCGCAAATGAAATACCTAAAGAATTGTGTGAGCTATATTTATAATTTATATATAATTTATTTCGAAATTCAATTTCGCCTCTGCCACATTATAAGTTAGGCTGAGGAATTCAATGGGAGAGTATTGTACTTACTTCCTCTTATGTTTACTCAAAGAAAAGAGTGGAGAGATAACGAGCTAGGTACTCTAACAATAACTGAATCAAAAAATGATTTTGTTTGAGCAGTCTAGTCTGAGTCTGGACACCGGATGTCTCAATTTTAATAATTTGCAAACAACATTCCTAATTTTGCAATAATAATATGAACTTGCTAATATAGCAGGCAATTAAACGATAAAAAGTAGATTTAAACAACACTAAGTCACCAACATCACGTTTTGTTGATGCATAATTTCTCTTCAGATTATTAATCACACTATATAAATTAGTTCTTTTGGATGTATTATTGCTAGAATAGATTATCATGCTTCTCTTGATAAATCGTTACTTCAATTTTATCTCTTTAGAAATAATGAAAGATATCATTTCGGGCCCAAGTACTTTATTTTTCAGGAAACCTATATTTTATATTCGGGCCTCAGCCCGGGCCCCCTAGAGCCCCGGCCCCCCCCCTCTATTAATGAATAGAAGATTGTTAGGTCAGGACTTATAAATTATTGACAAATATATATACCTCTTACATAGGCGGTCAGTATGATGAAGAATGAAAATGAAAATCACAATGCACTTTTGTCTAGTGCCATGCATATCATAGCCAACACTGTAGTTTGACTGAAAATTTCTCTTCCAGTGAGAGCAGTTAAAACTTTAAGTATGATTGTTTACACTTTCCTCTTTCAATAAAAATATAATGGTAATTGTGTGATTGAGAATAAGGAATTCGAAAAAAGATAATAACTTTGAAGATTAATTACTGGGGATATTTCGTTATTGTTAATTCGATATTTGAAAATTGGTCATTTTCGTAAAAAATCTTGTTGTAAATATCACCAAATATTGAATAATAGTGATAAAATTGAACGAATTTCAAATAGAATAACCAAATCTCCTTTTTTCTGTGTCCTACTACAGGCGACCGGCCCACCCCTCCCGGCACCCCTCTTCTTCAGCACCTAAGGGGCGAGGTGTACCAGGTGGCCTGGGAGGCAGCACGTGACAACGGCGGCGCCATTGAGCTATACGCACTGGAGGGACGCCACAGTCACGACGCTGACGCTGACGCCCATTCCGTACGCGAGAAACGCGAGGCGCCTCCTCAGGACGACGCGTCCAACGTGCATGAGTGGACGCTGTATCATAATGGCACTGGTGAGTTGGGAGATCTCGGTGAATAAGAAAAATGTATGATTTCAATATTTGATACTGTATCATTTTAGTTTTTGGTATGGTATCATTTAAGAGAACTTGTTGAATAATGAATGGAACAAGATGATTCAATACGATAAAATTAGAAAAAATAAATTGTAAAATAATAACTGATATCATAATGATTAGAATATAATCAGTTTTGATGGACTTATTCTTGAATGGAAATATTGAAGCTACGATACACACAGCTTACATTAGTGATAATTGAATTGTTACAAACAAAAGGTTTTTTTAGCAACAACAAACAATTATTTTACCCCAATAATAATTAATTAGAATTTCCATATATTGCTATATGAATAGGGAAAGGACTTCTGCAACTGCAAATATTGACCAATATACTAAATAGCCAGCGAGATTCATTTAAACCATTGAATCATTTCTTTTCTCATCGTGAATATTTGTACATATTATATGGAATAAATAAATATATAGATTCTACCTTACACTCCAACAAACATTTTTTGCGAACAAATTTCAATATAATGTTTTAGCAAGTAGTAATTACCTATTTTGTCATCTTCAGCATAAATCTAATTTGTGAGCCATTATTATTTTTGAACATTTGGTTATACTCATTCATTTTGTTAGGTAATGGAAATTGTTGAATTTGATAAATTGAAATATGTTAATAATTGTATTGTGATTATTGCGTGAATTTGTTGTTGTAGATCCATTCTCTCTCCACTTTTAATTCAAACTGATATGAAAAACTTATCAGGGTGTTATTTCACATCAGTTTGAATGTAATTATTGTATTGTGTCACAGTGTCGAATTGAAGAAATCTTTCATAAAGTTCAAACTCCGCTTTCTGTTACAGAAACCTACTGGATAATTAAAGACCTAGACCCCTCAGCCCGTCACCAGTTCAGGGTGCGCGCCAAGAACCGATACGGCTGGTCGGACTACAGCCGTCCGAGCGCCTGGTGCGACCTCTCGCAGGGGGGCGCCGCCATCCCCAACTCAGCCTCCTCCTCCCCTCCGCTGGACTACGCCCTCTTCCTGCACTGGTTCCTGCCGCCCGTCATTGTCATCGCAATTGCCCTCATTATTATGCTGCTCATGTGTGGTGAGTTGTGATGAAATTATAATTACATAATTTTTTCCACACACTTAATAATAATAATAATCTCATTTTCCTAGGTTCTCAATAATAAGACTAGATATTGTCAAACCATAGATTTATTGAAAATCGATATTCCTTTTCGGTTGTTACACTATTATAAGTGATTAGTTTACAGGAGATTGATAATGGTGTAGCAACCAGAATCATTGATTTCGAAACATTTTTTAACACAAAACATTAACAACTATTAAAACCGAATCACTCTACTAAACCATCCATGTTCCATTATTTAATCTTGTTATGTATAAATGAATACCAATGAATGATATTCTCATTAATTAAATGAAAAGACAAGATAACACACACCACACATTTATCATATCTTATTAGATTTTTAACAAATCTGTGGTCTATTGAGTCTTGAGTTTTTTTATAAATATATATGGTTTGTCAATATCCAATATTTCAATTCAATTTTTATTACCACTACAATATCACCTTCATATCTACTCAACAATGTGTTTTTTGTTGGCGATAGTCAATTGATACATGTACTTATTACAGTTTATTTATTATGTACTTTGAAGTACCTAAAAACGGTACCTCAATTGAACACGTGTGTCGTGTGCATGGTTTAATTTACTTCAAGATGATACATAACTTCGCTTCTAATTCATGTATTAAATTGAGTTGAAATGTATCGTATGATACATTATAATTGATAATGTATCGAATTAATTAATAGAATAGGAAAGTTTTTGTATTTATAATGACACCAACTCAAATTTATAATATAACTTACTAAATGACAGTAATATCAAATTTGTCAACTCTTCAACGATACAACTCCAATCTTTTCACAAATTCCTTCTTTTACAATAATTTCAAACTGTCTAACAATCCCTCCTCCTCTCTCCACAGTCTCCAGACACCGCCAACTGAAGAAGAAAACCAGCCTGCAGGCAATCACCAGCTCAGCGGCGATGATCGGCACTGACGTAGAACTGGCAACACTGCGCCAGCTGCCGCGTGGCATAGTGCACAACAGCAACGAACTCTACATTCCCAATTGTGTACCAACCGACAGGGAGTTGGCCATGTTGCCACATATCAGCCGCGATCAGATTACGCTTACTAAGTTCCTGGGCAGTGGTGCTTTTGGGGAGGTTTATGAGGGCAAGGCGAAGAAATTGCCGAATATGGAGGGCTGTGGGGAGGCGAGGGTGGCTGTTAAGGTTGGTTGAGTTTTAATTCAATCATTATTTATTGTTTTTTTCTCAATCGTTAATGATTTTTCAGTTGTTCATTGGGCTCGAGTATATGTGGGCGATTTTGAGTCAAGTACTTTTGTTGAACACATTAAGATTCGTCGAATAGATATTATTATTATTATTATTATTATTATTACTATTATTACTATTATTATTATTATTATTATTATTATTATTATTATTATTATTATTATTATTATTATTATTATTATTATTATTATTATTATTATTATTATTATTATTATTATTATTATTATTATTATTATTATTCATCTTTATTAATATATCTTTTACCACCATAAAAGGGGTATGTAGATTCGTCAAAATATTAAGTCAATATACTTGGGATATTAGTTACTATATCCTAATCATTCTTAGTTGCTCATAATGAGCCGTAAATTCCTCAGTTGAATATGCGGAAATATTCAACAACTCATTTTTCAATTTTGTTTTAAAAATGTTACCGTTCAGTTCTTTTAGATGCATTGGTAAAGTATTGAACAATCTTATACCAGCGCTTTTTACTCCCCGTTGGTAAAGATTTGTACGGTGAACTCTGTCTCTCAGGTTGTGCCTGTATCGAGTTTCATAGCTATGAAATGCCTCTCCAGTATTAAACTCGTGCAGGTGTCTCTTAATAAAACATATAGTTTCGAAAATGTACAAACTAGGCAATGGAAGGATTTTTAATTCCTTAAAAATAGGCCGGCAACTAGTCCGTCTTGTTTCTCCAGTCATTACTCTCAATGCCCATTTCTGTAGTTTAAATATTTGAATAACATTACTTGAATTCCCCCAGAAAACTATGCCAAATGTCAAAAGGGAGTGAAATAATGAAAAATATACCTGTCTGAGCGTTTCTTTTTTGAGAAGTGATTTTAGATGTCTGATGGCAAAAATTGCAGAGCTTAGTTTTCCTTTTAAGAATGCCAATAAATGTGGTTTCCATGAAATATCTGAATCTACAACTATTCCAAGTACTCTTATGTCTTTAACAGACTCTATGTCGCGGTTTCCTATCCTCAAATTAGCCCTCTTGACGTCCTGAATGAGATTTCTTTAGTTTTACTATAATTTAAGCTCAGCATATTTGCAGCTAGCCAATTATCTAATTTGTGAAGAGCTTCATGACATTGTGAATCCATATTAGATTGACTCTCATTTTTTAGTAGAATACTGACGTCGTCCGCATACAAAACGCAGTGAGCTGGATCTAGATGAGAGGGTAAATCATTAATGTTCAGTAAAAATAGTAAAGGACCTGAAACAGTACCCTGAGGTACTCCGCTTGTTTTTAACCATTTAGAACTATACATACTTGGGTGAGATTCAATAACAACCCTCTGATATCTATCTTCAAAATATGACTTGAACCATTTCAAAACCGGACCCTGAAAACCATAGAATTTGAGCTTTTCCAATAGAATTTCTTTATTTACTAGGTCGATAAATCTGCTATAACACGACAAACCTTTAATTTACTATCCACCGAAGTCAGCACCTCATTCATCAAAGAAAAAACAGCATCATTTATAGAAAATCCCGGTCTAAATCCAAATTGTTTGGGAGACAGCAAACCAACGCTATTCAAATACTTCCTTAATCGTTCAATATTACATATTCGAAAATTTTGAAAAAAACAGGAGGATTAGCGACAGGACGATAGTTTTCAGGAAGGTCATTATTTCCTTTTTATGAATTGGAGTAATTTTTGAAAGCTTGAGCTTTGAAGGTAGATATCCAGTCTGCATTGAACTATTGAAAATGAATGTTAGTGGCTTCAAAATCGATATGGCTGATTGTTTAACTAAATAATTCGATATATTTTGGCAATCATAAGATTTTTTATTTTTTAATGACTTTATTGTTTCCTGAAGTTCTTCAGAGTTCAATGGTTCAAAATAATTTAGTTTTGAAGTGCTGGTACGGCAAGTGTTAACATCTAAAAAATTTCGGAAGTTAATATTATTATGCTGTGTTATCTCTCTCTGGATAGATAATGACGTATTTATGAAATATTTATTCAAGAGGTCAGCAGCTTCTTTTCCCGTTTTGACAATTCCAGTATCAGTAGCTATAATAGTATCTGATTTAGTAATTTTACTCTTAGATGTTTCATTTTTTATTAATGTCCAAATGGCTTTAGTTTGGTTACTAGAACTATATATATACCTATACCTCAGATTACTTAGATATAGCTGAGATAACTTAGATAGTAGCTGAGATGCTGCAGACAGAAACTGGATTCAAAAAATCATACTTATATAGTCTATCCAAGCGAAGAATACGTTCTGGCAAGATGAGAAAATGACTTTAGCTCGGACAATATTATTGTTTCAAAAATAATGAATTTCTTCTCAAATTGTCGAACAGAATGTTTTATATAATTTGAGACTAAATTTATAATTTTTGAAACAATATTGACCGAGCTATAGTCATTTTCCCATCTTGCCACAATGTATTCTTTGCTTGGACAGAATATATATTGATAGTATCAGAGATGTTGTATAATTATTAATTAAGGATTGACTGTCAGTAGCCTACAGTAATACAAATTATGGTTAAAATTGGGTATTGAAAGATATTATCAACGATATACTGTGATAGAATAAGTTGATTCACATTGAAAAATATGGATTAAGTTGGAATAGCTGCATATTATTCAACATGAGAACCAAATTTCAGTGAGAGAATCATCATTCAAGAAAGCAAAACTTATTCACTCTTTGGTTTTTTATAAGTTTTTCTATTAATGTTTTATTTCTTTCTCATCAAATTTCCATTTTTTGCAGACTTTACGCAAAGGCGCCTCTAATCAAGAGAAGGGAGAATTCTTGAAGGAGGCCCAACTAATGGGTAATTTCCAGCACAAACATATTCTTCAGCTGCTGGGAATCTGCCTGGACAACGATCCCAACTTTATCATAATGGAATTGATGGAAGGAGGAGATCTGCTAAGCTATTTGAGAGAGAATAGGCCTCGAGTGGTAATATACCTATTTCACTTTTCATGAAAGCTAGTTACCGTATATTTCACTTTTGAACTTGTCACGACATTGCAATAGTGGTCCTAGGAAGTGATACTTCAAAGTGGGATATACATATTCAACCATCTGATCAAATCCATTCAAATGTTATTTGATTCCATATTATATCATGAGCTAAAATATTGGTCCTATATTTATTTATCTGATAGTCTATAAGAATAACAGAATAATGATTATAACTAACAGTTTTTTACAAAGCAACGACACATTAGTTTTTTATTGAAACAAAATCAACTTGTATGATAATTCATTAACATATATCATAATTAGTTTTTATAATTTAGAGAACGATTATTCTGCATCTTGTAGGTATCAGAACAACCTCTACCCTACTCACGATAACTTGAGACAAAATAAACAAACTTTTTGCGTGTTTGTGGGTGTAAGTATGAGATGGATACATCAGCCACGACAAGCAATGACCAATAATAAACGACGTAGCATTTGTATAGTCTGTCCAAGCAAAGAAGACCCTATGGTAAGATGAGAAAATGACTCCAGCTTGGTCAATATATGTTCAAGAATCATAAAAGTGTTCTTAATAGTAGATGAAATTGTTTCCTTCTATTTGAGATAAAATTGGTAATTTTTGAATCAATATTGATCAAACTAGAGTCATTTTCCCATCTTGTCAGAGGGTCTTCTTCGCTTGGACAGACTATACATCATAGCAAAGGCAATGTGTGTGTATCCGCAATATGTTGTTGGGACTGTATCGTATCGTTGCTATGGTTCGTCATCGCAACAATATAGCCAACCAGGATTGGTTTGTTTACTTATTATAGTCAGTAAGTTATTAGTGGGTTTGTTTAGTTTTGTAGATGAAATAATAGTTATTCAATATTCAAACTCATTTTTAGAACCTGGAGAACGAACGGTCTAAAGATTTTCGATCTCAAGAATTTAGAGAACTATTTCTCAGACTCTTGTTGGTAAGCTATCAGAATCACCCAATTATTAAATATTTCAATTCATTTTCAGAACCTAGAGAACGGTCTGACGATGGCCGATCTCCTCGCTATAAGCGTGGACGTGGCGCGAGGATGTCGCTACCTGGAAGAGATGCACTTTGTTCACCGCGACCTGGCCTGTCGCAACTGCCTTGTCTCCAGCAAGGACCCCGCCACGCGGCTTGTCAAGATTGGAGACTTCGGACTGGCGCGTGATATCTACAAGAACGACTACTATAGGAAAGAGGGCGAAGGGTTGTTGCCCGTAAGGTGAGCGTAAAGTCTGTCTAAGCAAAGAAGAAATTCGCTGGCAAGATCGGAAAATGACTCCAGCTCGGTTAATATCAGATAAAAGTTATGAATTTGATCTCTATAATTGTAGAAAACATTCTAATCTATAACTTGAGACCAAATTTATAATTTTTGATCCCATATTGAATAAGCTTTAGTTTCCCATCTTGCCAGAATGTCTTCTTTGTTCGACCATACTATTTCAAATGGAACAATCGAACTTTAAGGTGTGATATAATAAATTATTGGAACGTCATATTAATACTGTATTTATTCTCGATTGTTAAAATCTATTTTGGGAAGAAATTGAACAACGGGCACACAACCCTAGGCAAATAATAATATAATATATTCTTATGGCTTTTAATGGTGGGGAGACCCTTACGGGTAGTTCCACCTCGCCAATGTATACTTAGCCAGAACCGGTCACCCATCCAAGTGCAGTCCACAGTGTTCGTGACTCAACATCACGTCCACCGATAGATCACCCTCACCGAGAGTTCAATTACCAGTACACAACTCTAGGTGATGTGCTATCTGTTTCTTTTTAATGTAACTCTGTTATTAAACTAAATTTCTCTTAAACTAAATTTTGTAATGTACTAATTGTATTCTCTTCATGTCTTCTGTGAATAAAAACAATGAACCATAAATGTGAACCAATATCAATTAATAGGTACTTTCATATCCAAATACTTTCATGAAATACTTGTGATTTGTTTTTTTTTTAATTAGTAAAAAATAGTCTATTGTGACAGAGGAATCAATATAGTTTCAACACGCAAAATTGAAAACCCTTGCATAGCTGATGATAAATATTAGTACCAAGTGCTTACAGTGTAATCAGATTTTCTTCTGAATGCACTGCAATGGAGCTTTTCGATTGTTTTTCTAGAATGTATCAACGATTCACTTCATACAAAACTATATGTGCAGTAAAATGGTTCTAATCTGAATGAAGGTTGAGGAATTAGTTGAAGAATTTCCCCTTCCTCTTTCTTTTACATTTATCAAATGCATTGTATTCGATTAGAAATCTCCAACTATTCCAACTTGATTAATTCAATGTTTTATTTCAGATGGATGGCACCTGAGTCATTAGTCGATGGAGTTTTCACCAGTCAGTCGGACGTGTGGTCGTTTGGAGTGCTGATATGGGAGATAATATCACTAGGCCAACAGCCCTACCCAGCCAGAAGTAATATTGAAGTGCTGCACTACGTTAGAAACGGAGGCAGGTTAAAACCACCGGCCAAGAGTACTGAAGAAATGTAAGCTTATTTTTAAGTCTTTAAGTGGTTTTGTTCACTCTTAAAGTCTTTTTTTGTTCAGTCTTAAATTGAACTTTCATCTAATGAATAGAATTAAATTTAATGAATTGTATCATAGCTTCCTTTAATAGAAGGCCATGGCCTAAAAATTGGCAACTATGGAGAGTAGGAAATTGGGTCCATTTAAAAGCATTCTCCAATCAGCTGTTCTAATGGATGCGTTTATTGTGTGTGTTCTCATATTTGACTTGCTACAAATCATAAGCTATTTTAATAAATAACTGTCTTTTCTTAATCTTTCTTACTAATCTCTATCACAACCTATTACAAAAAACACAAAAGGAATTCTATACGAAGAGTTTCATGCACGTTTTTCATGGAAATTATGCTCAGAGAAAAACACCAAGTCAACATGCATGATTTGTATCTGTAGGCTACTTAATGCTTTCATATGAAAAGACTTTGTCTACAGTGGGACGTTGCCATATTATTAGGGCAGGGCCTTCTATTAAAGGAAGCTATGATTGTATCCATTATTGATATTCATTCATATTCATATTCATTCTTAATTCATACATCAATACAACTACTTTAATAATAATTATTATCTAATGTATAAAACTTATCCAATGTATTTTGTATACGAAATGCAATGTACGTACATTAAGCGCCCTGTACAAGGGTCTTGTAACAATAAATAATAATTGTAGTGTCGGCCAGTTGAATATCAGTAGCCAATCACAGCTGGTGTTGTTTGACTCAAAGACAAGACAAAGTCTGTGATTGGCTTTCAACTGGCTATTGGATATTCAACTGGCCAACACTAAAATCCCCGTGTACAGGGCACTTTACGCTTTAACTGATGTACAAACATAGATTATATAGGTCTAGTTTATCTTAGGTATTATTCGATAACATTGTACTCCTGTGTATTTCATTCACTCCCTCATTATCACCTTTGCTTAAAATACTTGCTATCAAGTCGCAATTGTAACAATATAATATAACATAAACATATATATTTTCGTCATAAGAGTTATATCTATATGTGGAACTTGAAGATGGTTATAAATTGAACTTACAGTAGATTGTGAATATTATTTTCAGGTACAAATTAATGTTGAAATGCTGGAACTTCCATGCAGAGTCAAGGCCGACGTTCAAGTACTGCTTGGAAGTGCTTGAGAAACTCAAACGACTGAATGATGAAAATGCTCAACCCATACAGCTTGTTTCGCCAGACGATAGTCTAAATGTCACTCCTAACAGTAAGTACCGTAATCTGATTGAAAGATCATATTCAATAGGAAACTATTAAGCTGTTCACGGCGCGGATTTGTTTCAATTTGATACATTTAATAAGATACAAGAATTTTCAATGTGATTCAATACTTTTCAATATGATACAAGACTTCCCAATGTTATTCAATACTTTCTAATATGATAAAAGACCATTCTGTTTCAAATGTAACATGTGGATCAAATTGAACTATTCTCTTTGTCTTATAATATCAAATGCATCGGATTGGAGACAATTCAGCCATGGACAAACATTCTTACTTACAGCGACAACTTTGAAATTATCAAACGTTTCAAACCCTCTTCAGCCAGTTGCAATAGCTATAGTAAATATTGGTGAGGTGGAACCTACATGTAGGGTCTCTCCACTATTAAAAGCCATAAACATTTTTCTCCTTCTACTAGCCTGTTGAATTCAGTTTGAATCACCTGTTAAAAAATGATGTCGGCTCAAGAGATGATGTTGAACCAATTGAGAAAAAACCAATGAACGTCTTGCAAAGATGTAAAATTGACGATTCAAAATTTTTGTGTTTTATTGGTTTTCAAGGATTCAAAATTTTAAAAAATGTGTCGGTTTGGAGAAAAAACCAATACGTCTTGCAAAGGTTGACGATTCAAGCCAAATTTTGTTTTTCAGATTTTTTTCTATAATAACTTATTATAAATGGACTGAAGCATACAAGATAGATAAATATAGATATAAAAATATAATTAAAAATCACATAAATTGAATAAATAAATACAGTCATTCGTCATCATCTCATCATCATCATTATGACCATCTAATTACCCATTTTCACAAGCCTTAGAACTCGCATGTGAGCTTCACCCTCTGAAAAAATATTCTCTTATTTTCTTTTATAGTTACGAACGTTGTCTTTCATGTTCTTTAACAGATATTATACTGATTACAGGAACCGTTAAACTCGAAGCAGGCGCTGACACCGACCGTCGTGCCCGTGACACGCAAATAACCGGAACGGTTACCGGCGTTCCCCGTTACTTGGAACTTGTATACGACGGCGAGGACAACGGCTACGAGATACCGCGACACCAGGAGCCCAATCCTCTCAGAGAAGAGGAGGTATCCAGCTTGGAACAGTTACTGCCCGGGCAACAAACCAGCACTCATCGTTATTCGAATATAATAAAACCTGCATCGATACCAGGAGTAGTTACCGTGGACAGTAATGAGAATATTCAAAGTGCAGGTGCTACTGTGGACGAGCAGAGGTAGTACAGGTTTGATAATCGATAGTTGAATCGATATTTGAGTGTAAATCGATATGTTAATAGTATATAATATTATTAAAGACAACAATAATTGTGTTTCTACCAGGAGCATATACTGTGAACAGTACGTAACAGGAAGTATTTCTGTAGTGCGGATGAGACAGGAGTATACTGTGGAAGAGAAGAGGTAGTCCTGTGTTCGTTTATCGATTGTTGAATCGATATGTCAATTGTCATAGGCCTATCTATATATGTGCTACCAGTGCTACTAGCTGGATCAGTTACTGTGGACAGTACCAGGAGTATTCCTGTAGTGCGAATGATATTGTGGAAGAGAAGACGTACTACGTGGTTGGTTACTTGATAATTTGGGTGGAAATTGATATTTGATTACTAGACAACAATATGTATTACTACCAGGAGCAGTTACTGTGTAAAGTAACAGGAGTATTTCTTTAGTGCGGTTGAACTGTGGTATTTATGGGATCCAAAGTGGATTGTTAATAAGATTGCAATAGAAGGAAATTTAGGTACAATTTGACTAACAGTATTGTAATAATAATGTCGTTATATCGGTTAAGTATGAATAAACTATCTTAGAATGAAACCAATAATTGAGTTTGATATAGGCTAATTTATAATAGTGTGATTGAACAGAAGAAGCATTCTTGTTTTCTTGGGCCCACTTTATTAGGTTTCACATCATTGCCAGAAGAGACTGTGACAGTCAAATACTGTAAGTGGATGGAGCAAAATAGCTGGTGAACGGCAGTCCGATCGTTGAAAGATCGGACTGTCAGTCCGAACTGACAGTGGATGTGGACAATTACGTTCATTCATATTGATTATTGAATGATTAAATTATGTTAAGTTGACAATTCGTTATGGGATTATTATGATACATGTGATGTATAATTTGTACAGTGAAGAATAACTTTATTAGATATATTGTTTAGGAATTTTGTCTTTGGTATAGCTTTCAATAAAATGTAACCGTGTTTCAATTATAATACCGGTATTTCAAGCAATAATAAGCATTTAATTTGTAGTTAATTGACTAATAATTAATATTTTATAGATAGTTTCCTGACTAGAAACACAGAGGACTTGAAACAAAGAGGACTTTACAGAGGATAAAGTCCTTCTTTAAAAGAGGACTTTTATCAATTGATTGATTTAAGTACTCTGTGCTATTAACCAATATTATATTCATACATCATTGCCTGGAAACCAATATAATATTTCTGTTTACTCGGAAAATCAAGTTCCTGATTTGTAGAGATGATAGATCTAAGCATTGTTTTGTTGGAGAAGTTATCACTTTAAAGTTAGGAGGAATTAATCTGAATTGAAACTAACTTGAAGAGAGAGGCTGTGAAAGTTGACATTCAAAGTTAATATTTTGAGCACTGATATTGTGAATGGAATATTAATTCTTTATAGAGAATGTAAGCCAGATTGAACAAATTAATACTAAAGATGGAAATGATGAATTATGTAATAATTTCTTTTTGAAATTATTATTTTCTTCAACTTCATCAATATAACTGAGGATTCATTCATGGAACAAATATTTACCAATTTCAGTTAAAGCCTAAATCAAGTTTAGAAATGATTCTCTCGATTGTTTGAAATTAGAATAAAATTTTCCATTTTGTAAAAAAAACAATATAATAGCAATGAATGATGAAACAATTCTTTTTTTGGGGTTATAACAATGTTAATATTATAGTACCAAATATTTTCGGTAGTTAGCGTTTGAAATCTTATGTAACTACTCGCTATAGTTTCCTATTTTGTAATTACCAAGTACCATATAATATTTTACTTTTAAGTTTTAGTGCAACCGTGTGAAAACTGTATTATCGTTATTTTATAAACATGTATAGAACAAAAATAATAATTTCAAGTGAAACAAACATATGAGTAAGCTCACTGAACAGCATTTATGAAAAAAAAATATTTTAAGCTAAGATAGACATGAAATTGTGTAGTGTTGAATGTTTATAAAAAGGCTCGTGCTAATATACTAGAATGGTAGATTTTGAGAAGTGTTGATGCTTGTGAAATTCTATTTATAGGTAGGTATTTAAAAATAATAATTATGATTAAACAATCAAAGGGACAAGTTACATTCTATGGATTAGTTTTTTATTACTCTATGAGATATTTATTATACTAGAAGTGTTCTATGAACGATGAAACAATTGAGGTTTTTGTCAATTTTCAGAATTAGACATCACAGGAGTTTTAGGATAAATCAGTGGTTTGACAACATCTTGTCTTTTTATTTAATATGGATAACAACCACAATATCACCTTCACAACTACTCAAAAAGTATTAGGATCATTCAAGCATTATCAGTCAATTTTTCAATTGAAATGTTTGACTAATATTCATATCAATTAAATATTTTAATCGAGATCTATTTAACTTCTTTTTAGTTGCAATAATTTTCAAAATAACTTTATGAAATTGAATCTCAAATCCATTAGACGGATCTCAAAACCAAACTGATAGATAGAAAACAAATAAGTTCTTCAAGTAATTGAATAATCATTAGGTACATTTTAGGATTTAATTGTCCTAATGTTATCGAAACTTACTCCAATTTTAAGACTTGCAATCTTATACTGCCTTATTTCTCAGGCTTATCAAAGAATCGAATTATGGACTTACCGGTAGCCTACCTTAGCAAGTGGAGGGTAAATTTTCCAAATTATTCCCCCAAAAATCAATTTTATTTCAGAATATGTTTAAAATGTATAGTTCAATTATTTTATACTACTGATTCACACTGAATAGTTACTATAGATATTATCTCAATACTGGATCGTGTAAATAGCCTTTAAAAAAAATCCCAAATTAATAACAGCGTTGATTCTATTTATTTCGGTTCTATGAAAAGTTATTTACGTTAGGTTGTATATATGAGACTTTATTATGATATCCTATGTAATACGGTTATATATGATTGTAATTATAAGATTTTTGATTGTATTATTTGAATTGTAATTACTTGTTGTTGACTATTGATAATGTATGTGCTTTAAAGTAATTAGTTTATAAAAAAATTGTAAATAGGAAATAGGCATATGATACCGTAGGCTAAGTGAAGAAATGAGCCATAAGTTGAGTACATAGGACACGAAAATGATTAAAAGTGATTTTATGATTGAGAAATTTGTTCTAGTTTCCAAGTCCTGTCCTACCACTCAAAATAAAGAGAATAATTGGAAAAATTTCGACATTTAGAAGCAAATTAAGGAATACACTGTAATAATGTCTTGGCTAATGATTGCTCTCTAAATTCAGCGTTTTGTATCCAGTGACTTCTGAAAAAACAACATCGTGACAATGCACTACATCAAATTATTCTGTATTATAGCGCGTTCACACGTTCCAAGTTTTCTCAAACAAGTCTGCTAGATTTGCAAGTTTAAAAGCAAGTTTAGAACCTCCTTGGTTTGAAATTATTTGCTTGCGACATTATCAGCTGCCAGTAATGGAATTGTGCCTCATGCCGGGGTTTTCCAAGCACACTCAAAGTTCAGAGACCCTCAAATTTTGATGAACAGTGACATTTCCTATGATAAGTAGAGGAAGTGTATAGTAAAGTGTAGTAAACTTGAGGGTCCCTCAAATTTGAGTGTGCTTGGAAAAACCGGGCATCAGTCTCTCAGTCACTATAGAGCATGGAGGTAACCTCCTTGAGACTGTATGATCTCTAATGGTACAGTCGGCTGTGTACCTTCATAGCTTTCTTTAATAGAAGGCCATAGCCTAAAAATAGACAATTATGTAGAGTAGGAAATTGGGTCCATTTAAAAGCATTGAAATCATTTTCCAATCAGCTGTTCTAATGTGTGCGTTCTCACATTTGACCTGCTACAAATCATAAGCTATTAATAAGTAACTGTCTATTCTTACTCTTTCTTGCTCATCTGTATCACAACCTATTACAAAAAACACAAAAGGAATTCTATACGAAGAGTTTCATGAACGTTTTTCATGGAAATTATGATCAAAAGAGAGGAAAACCAGGTCAACATTCATGATTTGTACCTGTACTTAATGCTTTCATATGAAAAGACTGTGTCTACAGTGGGACGTTGCCATATTAATTAGGGCAGGGCCTTCTATTAAATGAAGCTATGGTAACTTGCGTGAACTACAACTATTTATCTAACAACGTTTCTATCTATATAACAGTGGGCTATAGTACAGTTATATGGATCACAAACCCTATTGGCGACAGCTGATATTGATAAAAATACAAGCAAACCATGTAAATCAAACCGTGTATAAAAGCTCTTCAAGTATAGTTCACACTTGTCAGTTCTAGTTAAGCAACTAAAGGTAGGTATGTAATACAAAACACAGACACATGTCAGGCACAAGATGCAATAGAATCACGTAGTTGTAAGGAGCAACGCAAATAAAAATTAGCTGACCAGTGTGCGTTACTCAATACAACTCTGTGTTTCTATTGCTTCTTGTGTCCGTGTTTTGTATTGGAAACCTACCTTAATGATGAGGGGCCCGTAATTCATTCATTCATTTATTGATACAGGCATTTTTGAATAATTAAGGTCAAGTGTAAGAGAGGACCTGTGAGTCCTAACTTCGCCTGTTATAAAAGACAAAAATAAATAAATAATTGAGAGACAATAAGGCCTGGCGTATGCTAAGGCGCACGTGACGCAACCCATGCGAATTAGCCAATCACAGCTCTTTTCCTGTCATTAATAAGAGCTGTCATTGGCTAGTTCACGTGGGCTGCGTCACGTGAGCCTCAGCATACGCCAGGCCTAACACGCTTGGTCAAAAACTGTACTCTCCACAAATTTTTAGGAATAACGTAATTCTTATGGGGGAGAATCTTTAGTAAATCAAAAGAGTTATAAATATCTTGAAATACTTTATTATTATCACAAAAATATACAGAAAATAATTACAATCAGCACAAGAAGCGCTTCCTACAAGTAGAAAACTTGAAAGTATAGCCCGGGTCATATCAGTGTCATGTACGACTAGTAGTAAAGATACTAAAGATTTGCTAAAAAACTTAGAATATTTTGGGTTAGGTACTACTTTTCTTGCTAGTGAACTCCACTTTTTCCATTCGATTCACAAATAAATGAACGATAAACGAGTTCCGAAAGTGAGATTAGTTACAACATATCAACATGAACTGACTCGTCAACTTGCAGATGTTGCATAGTTATAGTCTGTCCAAGCAAATAAGACATTCTGGCTAGATGGGAGAATGAATCCAGCTCGATCAATATTGGTTCAAAAATTATCAATTTGAACTCAATTTGTAGGAAACATCCTCATCTACAATTTGAAACCAAAACTATAATTTTTTAACCAATATTGACCGAGATGGAGTCATTTCCCCATCTTACCAGAATGTCTTCTTTGGTTGGACAGACTATACTAATGTTCTGAGGAATCTTCAAAACAAGATGAATACAGTCCTATTTAATTTTCTCAACTCTTATGTTTTTCAGCATCAGCGTCTATATATCTCCACGTGCTGCTCGATTTGTGATCCTGTGAAAGAAAATATAGAAAAAGTTATTGATATTGAGGAAACTTTCAAATTTCAACAGTAGGCCTATAGTCCGTTCAAGCTAAGAAGACATTCTGACAAGAAGCATAACCATGTATCATTTCTCGAAGAATGATAGAAGGTTATGCAAGAAGGAAGAATTACTTTAGCTAGGTAAATATTGGTTGAGAGATTATACACTTGTTCTAAAATTGTAGAAAACATTTTGATATACAATTTGAGACCAAATTTAACGTTTTTAAACAAATATTGACCGAGCTGAAGTAATTTTTTCATCTTGCCAGAATGTTTTCTATGCTTGGACAGACATTTTATAAAAAAGAGAAATATGAGTTATAAGAATTATTTCATGTTGATGATTTCAAAACTAATAAATGGAATTCAAAGTTGATAATACAAATAAATGAGGCATAAGAATCTCGACTGTGGCAAAATTATTTGACCATAGCACAATCACATAATGAGTATATTATAATCACATAATATTGTATCTATACAGAGTGTTTCAGGAGGAATGTGCAATACTTCTCAGGCTGATTCCTTACACCAAGTAGACAAAAAAGTTCCATGGGACCATCCCCCAAAAACGCTTTGTTACCGAGATAATAATGGCGAGAAATTGAGATTTTTCAAAAAATATTAATTTTTCTAATTTTTTAGAGGCTTTAGTGAGGTTCTAAAATAATCAATTTCTTTGTAAAATTAGCTAAGGAATTCAATGAAACCATTTCCAAGTTTGTACGGTTCAACGGTTATTGGGATAATTGGGAAAAATATGCTAGAAAACGCAATTTTTCAACAATAAGGGTTATAACTGGATAAGGAATCATGAAATTGTATTTTTTATTAATGGAAGTTGAAGAGAGTCGGATTCTGAAGAAAAAGTTAGATGGCGGCGATTGTGTGAATCTTACCCAAATCTCAGAAATGGCGACCAAAAATCGCAAAATTGACAAAACATAGCACAAGTGATAAATTTGTGTTTAGTAGCGATTTTGCGATTTTTGATCGCTATTTCTGAGATTTGGGTAAGATTTACACAATCGCCGCCATTTAACTTTTTCTTTAGAATCCCTCTCTCTTCAACTTTCATTAATAAAATATACAATTTTATGATTCCTTATCCAGTAAAAAATAATAATATTCGTGTGACCTGGCTGGCTCAGGTCTGGTGTCAGAGTTTTCAGGTCGCTCCTGATCAATTTCAGGGCCTCTGACTTGACTTAACGACTGTTTCTAGGCAGCCGGGACCGACGGCTTAACGTGTCCATCCGAAACACGGGAGTGGCCTGAGAAAAATTCCTGGTCTGACCTGGGTTTGAACCCGGGACCTTTGGGTTGCAACGCCAGCGCTCTACCCACTCAGCTACGCCACCCCCCAGTTATAACCCTTATTGTTGAAAAATTGCGTTTTCTAGCATATTTTTCCAATTATCTCAATAACCGTTAAAGTTACAAACTTGGAACTGGTTTCATTGGATTTCTCAGATAATTACACATAGGAATTGATCATTTTAGAACCTCACTAAAGCCTCTAAAAAATTAGAAAAATTAATATATTTTGAAAAATCTCAATTTTCCGCCATTGTTATCTCGGTAACAAAGCGTTTTTGGGGTTGGTCACATGGAACTTTTTTGTCTACTTGGTGTAAGGAATCAGCCTGAGAAGTATTGCACATTCCTCCTGAAACACCCTGTATATTATATAAAAATCTTGTCTCACCCTCATATCAGCTGTACATGCGTTATACAATACAATAGGCTACAGTGACACTAGAATACGGGTTGATCTATGTAATTGTATAACCATTGTTTGACTCGTATGTCTGTATGACTCAGGGTGAGGCATGCGTATGCATGCGCAGTTTGTAACCACGTATGCTCGCTGCGAACACGTAAACCAAATTGTTAAGCCGGGTATCTATGGCTACATAATAGTGCGTTGTGCGTGGCGAGGCAAGCAGCACAGGTGTCCACTTGGCAAAAGTTTTTGCAAACTACACGTGGCGTGAAAAACGCGTAGAGAGAAAATAAAAATGGCTGATAAACTCAACCCAGATACAAGTGCTGCAAAACCCAGCTGATCAACGCGCGCGGACGGAACGCGCGTTTTCAAGGCTGACTTCGGCACAACTTGCTGTCACCTACTGACGCGTCGAAAACGAGCTTTTATCTCGCTCGTGTAGACAAACCCATTTAATACAATTGTTTTCATCGAGCGCGCGTTCACGACGAGGTTTTCACGCCCCGTTTACCACGCACGTCTAGAATGGGCCTTACCGAAAAGCACACAGTTCGCCTCGAATTGTGCGCCGCGTTTGCCTCCCAGCGAGCAACCCCTGTATCCACGACTGTCCGAGGCATGCGTCCTGAGGTATTCACGGCGCATGCCTCACACTGTTGATACGGGCCTTTACCATTACACGCGCACACACGCCGGTCAAAAACCAGTTTATTTCGTCTCGTCCTCTCGTGATCGTGAATTTAAATGTCAATAAGGTAAAGTTGAAGTTCTATGAGAAGTTTAGTTATATCTTGAGCCGCAAGGAAGCGTTAGTAGTTAATTCCAGAGCTTACAGCTACAGCTTTAGGCAAAGTTAGTTGAATGTTTCGATACTAGAGGGCGATGAAATTCAGCTATGTTGGAAAGTCTTTCACAACACTGCAGCTATACTACTGTTGGGCCAAGGACACACACGGGCCAGCGATTTGCCGTCCGGTTGTCCGGAAAGTAGGCCACGCAGGAAGGGATGGGGACACACTTTGACGGGCCGGCGAAGCTGCCGGACCGGCAGAAAAAGATCGCTGCGGGTATTCTCTACTTTGCCGTACGGCAGAAGACTGGGCAGCAGGATAGTCTTTTTAAGCAAAGAAGATATTCTGGAAAGATGGCAAAGTGATTCCAGATCGGTCAATATTAGTTAAAAAATTAAAAAGAGCAGAATGCTTTCTACAACAATTCAAAACCAAATTCATGATTTTTAACCAATATTGACCGACCTGTAGTCAATTTCCCATCTTGCCAGAATGTCTTCTATGCTCGACCAGACTACATGAGTAGAGCGGCACTCAGTGACTGAATTTAAAATTAAATATTTCAAGAGTGTTATAGTCTGTCCAAGCAAAGAAGGCATTCAGGCAAGATGGGATAACGACTCCAGCTCGGTCAATATTAATTCAAAAATTATAAATTTTGTTTCAAATTGTAGATCAGAATGTTCCCTACAATTTAAGAGTGAATTTATAATTTTTGAACCATAATGGATCCTTTCAGTTTGGTTACTAGCCATGAATTGAGGGCTGGTAAACGGTCAGTGCAAGCAAAGAAGGCATTCTGACAAGATAGGAAAATTGCTCCAGCTAGATCAATATTGGTTCAAAAATCATAAACTTAGTCTCAAATTGTAGCGCAGAAGGTTTTCTACAATTTGAGAAGAAATTTCTGATTTAAAAAAATATGTATTTACCGAGCTGGAGTCATTTCCCTATTTTTCCAGAATGTCTTCTTTGCTTGGACAGACTAACGGCAGAGTAGAGAATACCCAGATATTCTTTCCTGCTGGACCGGCCAAGTGTGTTCAAAGTGAACTAGGCGCTAATTGTTCGTTTCCAGTACTTGATTCGTTTGTACGGTAGTAGAAAAAGAGTAGTGAAACTCAACTCACTCATGGGCGTATCATATTCTCCTCCTTGAACCTGAGCGCAATTTCAGTTTGTCCATCGACACGAGGAAGGTGGCCAACTGTTGGGCAAAACTTGGCTAAAAAGCAGCGACTTCCAGCCAGAGAGAATTCTATCTGCTTCCAGCAATGGCGCGGCTGCGGCTGATACAGCCGCTGCAGCTGTTGACAGGTGGCGTGAAATAACTTTTTATTCTTTCATCTAGATGGCAGCAGCAATCCCTCCCCCACACATTTTTTGACTTGCGGTTGGGGAGCCTCTGTAACAGAAAATATATTTTATAGAAGAAGTTGTAGGTATAGTCTGTCCAAACAAAGAAGACATTCTGGCAAGATGGGAAAACGACTCTAGCTCGGTCAATATTGTTTCAATAATAATTATAAGTTGGTTTAAGTTACAATTTGAGACCAAATTCGTAATTTTTGAACCAATATTGACCGAACTGGAGTCATTTCCCCATCTTACATGAATATCTTCTTTGCTTGGACAGACTGCATGGGTTTCAACCCATTGGGCTGCGGGTCTCTGGTATTATCAGTTCATGTTACGGCTCGAACTCTTCTCTCTCACTCGGATGTGTTCAAAACTCTACTTTCGATAGTCATCACCATCCCTTGTCCTATTGTCTCATCGTTCAACTGCCCCAGAAGGTGCTGTCCTTGGTGGCTGGGTTGTTGCTAAAGGTGCGTTTTGGTTTGCGCGAAACGTAACGACTGTCGGTCGCAGTCGATCAGCTGTAGTCAATCACAGCTCTTGTTACCAAAGCTAAAGGACAAGACGAGAGCTGTGATTGGCTACAGCTGATTGACAGCGACCGACAGTCTTTACGTTCTACATAGAGGAAAACCCACCTCTAGCGTGACAAATTTGGCTTTTTCTGGATGTCCTTGGCTTTTGTTCCAACCTCTACCCCTCTTTGCCAAGGCAATGAAGACACTTGCAGATTTTGGGTAGAAGTTGGACGAAAGCTAGCTCTAGAAGCAGTTTTAGCATTGTGGAAAAAGATAGTCTAATGTGACAATGAAAAAGAGAAGCGAGTGAGTGAGTGAGAAGAGGAGTGAGAGAGAGGGAGGAGAGAGAGAGTGTGTGAGGGAATGTGTTCGGGTCATTGTCCGACCCTTTTCCCACCCCCGCGTCCACCCTTTGTTATGTCTGTCCAAGCAAAGAAGATATTCATGTAAGATGGGGAAAAGACTCCAGTTCGGTCAATATTGGTTCAAAAATTACGAATTTGGTCTTAAATTGTGGACTACATTCTGGTCTACAATGTAAGACCAAATTTATAATTTTTGATCCAATATTGACCGAGCTGGAGTCATTTACTCATCTTGCCAGAATGTCTTCTTTGCTTGAAGAGACTATAACAACCCTCCGAATAGCGGTACTTTTCGAGTCGAACCAGAAGACCCTCTTTTGCAGTAAACTTTCACTTCTCAGTTGTGTAGCAGTCCATGCAAACTGTGCATTGCATTTCTGTCAACGACCAATTAATAGTTACACTAAATTTGTGATCACTGATTTCTGTTTTAGCGTGTAGTCTATTTCTTAGATTGTGGCTTCAATAACTAATGGTGATCATTCGTATTCCTGTTAACAACCAAATTAATAGTAACACAAAATTTGTGATCACTGATTTCTGTTTTTGCGTGGTGCCTATTTGATAGATGATGGCTTTAATAACCAATGATGATGGAGCTTCGTCATGGAGTGAGTCCTATCAGTGTTTCACTCTACACGTTAGGACGAAGGATCCTTCAAGCTTCAATGTACCAATAGGCCTGCCTATACAAGGATTCATCTGTGATACAAGTTTATCAGGTGAGTGGCGTTTCCTGTGATTGGTTTCAACTTGTTATAGTCTGTCCAAGCGAAAAAGAGATTCTGGCAAGATGGGAAAGTGACTCCAGCGCGGTCTATATTGGGTCGAAAATTTCAAGTTTTCACTACACTACACTAGGAAACATTTTACTCTTCAATTCAAAACCAAATTTATAATTTTTGAGTCAATATTGACTGAGCTGGACTCATTTCCCCATCTATCCAGAATGTCTTCTGTGCTTCAACTGTCTACCGGTTTGGTAAATATCATTAGAATGATCTTGTTTGGCATCATCATGTCAACTGTTTGCCAAAAGTAATATGCATTACAATATTGAAGTGTTCAGTTATTGAGGGTTCAGTTCAGTTATCGAGAATTATTTTTGTCACAGCTCATTTGACAATTAGGCTATTTTGCAACTTGACAATTCTAGGTAATATCAACTGAAGATGAGAACAATTGCTAGATTATTGAAAATGTCTTTTACTTGTAAATAAGTCTATATTTTTGGAAAATACCTGAATTTCATATAGACTTGAATGAAAACATAGACCAAATGAATTTGTCGTAGTGGTTGGATAGCTCAGTCTAGATTAGAAAGTTGATATCATTTTTTTCAAATTAGGTTAATTCAATTTGATATCCTAATTACCATAATTTCATCTAGTAAATAGGACGAAAAATCTATCTCTCAACTTCTCATTCTTGAAAGCTACCTGCTTTGTCCATGCACAAGAATCATTTACAAGATTGTGGGAGAAATTAGAGAGTTGAGTAACCGAAAATCTTTTAAAATCAGTTACACATTTTTGTAGTTGAAAGAAAGATTTTCCATGCTTGCAAATGATACACTGTTTATTATATTCATGAGAAATTGAAAATGAGTGAGCTTTCATCCTACCTGATTTCCTTTGACTTTGATCAGTTCCTTCCTCTTGTTGACAATGAAGAAGTATAGGCTGGCTATCCACCCTCATCGTAACAGGCGACGTTTCCAGTTTTCAGTCATCCGCATATCCTCTGCTATTGTCTCTTATGTCGCTTCCTCGTTCTTCAGGTAGCCTTCCATTATCTGCAAAAAAATTGTTTCAATCATTATTTGTTCGTGGATTATCTAAATAAGGAATGATCTGTTTGATGAAATAGCGGAAAAGAATGACACCAAAAAGTTGGTCGATATCCTCTGCTCTTTGTGTGCTGATATTGTCAATTATTCAATTATTATTGTTTTGGACTAATCATACAACAAAAATATTAGGAAGAAATCAGCCTAGTTTTTATAACTCGATTCATAATAATTATGTTATGATTTGTGTTAACATGTCAATAAATGAATAAATAATTATAGGTGTAGGCCCAGGGGATGTTACTACCACTTCACCCTTCGACAACAGCCCCCACCTCCCGGTACCCCACCCCTTCAGAAAGTTCTCCCCCCCAAAAGTCACTTCTGGATCCTCCCCTTGAGAGTCTAATCTAATTTTCTTGATGAAAACGGTGCCAAATCTGCTAATTGACTGGGAATCAATCGAAAGTACAATAATATAACAACAATCTTACTAAGCCCGGCATTACACGCCAATATTTTTCTATTATCATTATGAAAAGAGATGGAAATATGATTTCGCATTTCCATTTTATATAATATAAGATTATAGTAGGAATTGTGAAATAATGGCCTAAAATTTGTTATTAGTGATTAGATAGTGTACTCGTATTATTTGTTATTGTTATTAGTAATGTAAGTGAAGTGATAAGACACGGATACTAGAATACACGGTGGGTATCATGAGCCTGATGCGCAGTAGATTGATAGGATTATTTTATGACGTTTCTGGAGCCCCCAATAAATAGTTCTTAATCAGCTGACACTTTATGTAATTCACTTTTTTATAACGTTTTTTGTGGGCTCCAGAACTAGCTGGATTTTGGCTGAAACCTGCGCGTGATACCTACCGTGTGTTCCAGTATCTGTGTGATAAGATAAGAAAAAGACAAAGTAGTGAGGACTACACTTGAATGATTGGAGTAAATTCAATTAATGAGAGAAATTCAATAATAAGAGAAATACTTAGTAGGTGAGGATTCACTTGTGGAGGTGTATGGTTCAGCGGTAGAGGAAAACTTGACAAAGTCTGCATACGCAAAGAAAGGTGAACATGATAAAGACAAGTGAAAGGACAGACATGAGTGGAGGAACGAGAAGTGAGAAGTGGAAAAAACAAACGCTGTATTGCAGGATTGCAGCTGCAACAATGACAAAGCTATTATTATAATACAATTATTTCTCTCATTTTCTTCTGTTTTTCAAGCAACACTGGAAGCAAGAAACTGTCGATAATAGATAATATCTATCAAAGCAAAAAATAATATTTTGGCAAGATGGGAAAATGACTTCAGCTCGATCAATATTGATTCAAAACTTATAAAATTGGTCTTAAATAGTGGGAAACATTTCGCTTTACGATTTAAAACAACATTTATAATTTTTTTGAACCAATGTTGACCGAGCTGGATTCATATTCCTATCTTGCCAGAATGTCTTTTGTCAAAATACCTATAGTTGTGTTAAGAACAGAAGAGCCATTGGCAACATGGCTGCCATTCACTGCAGTCGAAATGAAAATTGTTCTAGTAGGTCTATAAACAAGTTTAGGAAGAAATAGTACAGGCTTAGACTATTTTTTCCATCTCATTTCATAATTACGTTATGATTTGTGCTATCGTATGTCAATAATTGAATAAATAAATTTAAAAACAAGATTTTCATTCGTGAAATCAATATGATTACGGTAAGTGTAAAAACGGTAGGTTGACTGATGTGATTTTACCCTGGAATTCCAAGTTCTACGCATGCGTAGTTACACTCTCACTTCCTTCCGCCATCTTACAAGAGGTTCTTCTGTTTCTGGCACAACTATACTACTCTTGTCACTCGACTCTGTCATTGTTTCTTGCTCACTCTACAGGTGTGTCTCTTCTCTCCTCTCTTCAACCAACACCAACAGGTGTACGCTTCGATGAGTTTATTAATGACAGGGGAGAATGCATTGCAACAGTAGGCCACTATAATAGTATAGTATTATGTTTTACCATTTACCAAAAGTCGAACACAGTCCAGCAAAGAACACATTCTGGCAAGATTGTAAAATGATTCCAGCTCGATCAATATTGATAAGAAAATTATAAATTTGGTATGAAAATATGATTACGTATATCTACATTTCTTTTCATATGATCAACTATGATAGTAGAAATATTATTATGTCATACCCGCCTGAACAAATACAGTATTGTAACTTCTACGTTAGTTTTGAAAACTTTGGGATGACTTGTAGCTTACAAATTATTAGGCTACTCAACTATCATTCAGCACACTAAATAGCAGCATACATTAATTACTACGCTGAACAATTTTTAAAACGCCATTAGTTTTCCCTACTTTTACAAGTTTCGTAAGAGTACCGGTACCTAGTCTTTGCTAATGAAATTGGTTGGTTCTTTTCAACTCTTTCAAATTAAATTATATAAAGTTCACAACGTCATCACACGGAAAGTGGGCTATGATCAAACCATTGTTCTTTTCAGGTTCTCCTAGAAGGTGAGCACGGTTGATGAACAAATTCTCGTTAACTTAATTACAACTAGTTCACTCTTAATGAATAGTAAAATAATTCATGCAGTTTTCTAAACGTCTCACCAGGCTACTAGCTCAAAATAAGATTTGTTAGATACATAAACTGGAGTCCCTTGAAAATTAGGTGGTTTCTCCTACTTCTATCTTCCACTTACTTATTACTCACCTGGTTTTCCTTCGTTGTCTTCATCACGGTCCTTGGATCGGTGAATCGTGAGAATTGATATGTCATTCAGTTAATATTTTATTGCAAATAGGCTAAGAGATTTTAAATAACTTTCTCTCACTTTCAACGATTACACGCATGCACAGTTTCAGTTGAACCGGCTTTATCTTCTCTAGGAACTAAAGTTTAGAGTTTCTTATTGAAATTATCAATATTATTCTAGTGACAAGACCTATCCAGTAATACCTTGGATTGGAAGATTCAAACATTTTTCCAGGCTGAGAGTTGCGTGAAATACGAATCTATGCAACCTTGAATTTGATGTAGGCTACGTCTCACAGAAGAGTAACACAAACTAATAGACACCAATGTCACTTTTAAAACGAAATGAAGAATAAATTCCAACACTTTCCACTGACATCTCAATGTTCAACAGTTCACTATGCTCAATAGTTTTGAGGTTGAATCAAGCGCAAGCTAGAGTAGACAACGATAGTCCGATTACAGCCGTAAGCAATTACGTCTGCTCTGTTCAATGTTTACGACTCAACACCAAGTTCAAGATTATAATAAATGACTCAATTATTTATCTTGCTATCCGATGATGCAGCGAACCTGGACTCACAAGTCGTGGCTAAGTACTCAGTTGTCTATATTCTTATATCAAATACTGTATTGAGTAAAGCGAAAAGTCTTGTAGTATAAAGATAATGTCAGTAGGCTACTATTAATGCATCGTTGTAGAGGGAAAACGCATCACTAGAGGGCAAATCTGCCAAACAAATTGCGAATAGAATCATTTATAAGATGGGACATTCCCGAATAAGCGTGTAATAAATATACTATTACCACAAATTGTATTCCTAGCGCATTCGAATCAGATGGGTGAGATCGAACATAAGTAAATAACCCTACAGCACCCGTCTAGATTTTTTTTACATTCAATGGTATCTGTAGGAGGAATTCT
>CM029552.1:32825516-32840544 GCA_017141385.1 Sogatella furcifera | reverse complement strand
ATGAAACTTTTATCAATCTAGGCCTAATTACAGTAGAACAACGAATTAGAAGACTACTATTGTAGAACTACTCTATTGATGGAAAAAATTCCTCAATTTTGATTATTTTCGATTCCACGTGGGCAATTAAACTAATTTCAGGGCGCAGAATTCGAATCTGAAGTCAAAATTTATCTATCTCTATTTTTAGGAGATTTATCTTGTCGTGGACAGGATTTTTTCTTGGAGTCGCTAGCGGAGAGTCGCCAAGTGTGCAATGAACAGAACCAGCTGTTTTTGTCGCTGGCTAGCTGACTAGAAATGTCGCTGACTAGAAAAAGTTGCAGAAGTGTGCAACGACCCTAGGCTTTACCAGCTTGGTCGCTTAATATCATATTCACTCCATAAAGTAGAGGTGAGTGATCAACCAGGATAGAGGTAGCATGTGGTTAGCACGTTGATCCTTTCAACCACAAGCTAGCTTCCGTAACCAAGTGACGGCGCAGAACACTTTTGAATAACATCCAGTTAATCAGTTAGAGTGTAATTCAACAACTACTATTCCTCCAGAGACGGGAAACAACTGACTATATTGAATTTTTTAACGGCAAACAAAACTGCCAAAAGAGAGAAGAATTATTACACAATAATTGTGATAATTACAAAAAAATTACCAATTATTCTGATAAATTAGTAAAAAGACAGTTTTGGGAGTAATACTGTTGAACATGCCATTAAGTAGGCCTACCTATGTCCTATATGTTGTAACTATATGTTGGTCTGATAACCAGGTGGACCCTGGTTCAAATCCCAAAAGCGAGGAGAACAATTTTGACCACACAGCACAATCACATAGATACGGCAGCACCCCGTCTTTCGGAGGAGATTCAAATTCAAATTCAAATAACCTTTATTCCTTCCTTAACAACATAAAGGCACTTTACAACCAAAAAAGGCAAGAGATACATACGTTACGAGGAAATTCTTTCCACAAAGACCAATCGTCTGCGTGTGGAGGAGAAAGTTCCTTATGGACAACACATTTGCAATCACAAAATATTTTTTTAAAATTACAAATAAGAAATGAATATCTTTAAAATTCAAGTAAAATAAAGAAATAACTGATTCATGATGATGAGAGAGGAAGACTCAGAGACCGCCACAAACTGGGTGACAAAAAAGAGAAAAGACAAATTTATCAGTTTTAAAACAAAAAAAGAGGATTTTTTTTATCTGTATGGAAAAACTAATGTATTATTTGAACGGAAACTTTCGCTCCACTAGGGTTGTTGGCGAATATAGCGGAAAGCAGAGAAGTGCTTCAGCCGCCTCCCAGCCAATGCGATACAGCCACCTGTCGACAACCCTTCTGTACACAGCCAAACCGCCCAACTCAGCCTCTCTGATCTCATTTGGAATGTTTCTATATAAAATGTGCGCTAGGTAGAATGAATTTGAAAGTTCAGACCCGTGTGTCAATTGAGGAATTTCATAATTATAGTTTGTCCTATGACGGGTTTCGTACCGGAAATTTAAATTTGATTCGCCAATGATCTGAGATTTGTATTTTTATGTGAATTAAAAGTGATTTGATAAAAAGTTGTCTAGTATTTAAGACAGGAAATTCTAAAAAAGCAAGGAAGTCGGGTATCTGTGGCTTTTTTTATTTTTGATTATTGTTCTCTGTGTAACGGCTAGGGGTTCAACAACAGTGGAGGAAACACCACCCCAAGCCAGGATGCCATACTGAATCAGTGACTGAGCATATGCAAAGTACACCTTTCTGCACTGCTCTATGCTCATCACTAGGCTGATCTCAGAAAAAGCAAATAATAGTTTTCTTAGTCTGCATTTGACACACTGGATATGTTGCCCCCAACTCAACTTGTTATCTATGATTACACCTAGGTATTTATAGTAATCAACTCGTTCAATAGAACGGCAGTCACAGTCCTGACTTCTTGCGTTACCACACGAGTGCATCTTCAATATTAGTTGGCCAGGCTCACTTTGGTTTCTTGTTACTATTGGCATGTATTTAGTTTTGTGACATTAACGGTCAGGCAATTGTGATCAAACCAGTTTTTGATTCTTGCAAGGTCCAGTGATGCCCTGCAATAAGTCCTCTCCCATGTGCCCTCAGCCGACACCAACACCGTATCATCAGCAAATAAAACAATTTTCCATTTGTTTGCAATTTTGAAATATTATTTATATAGATAAGAAAGAGCAGGGGCCCAAGGTGCTACCTTGAACCACTCCAAACTCAACAGGTTCCGTTTCACAATTTTTCCATCAATTGAAACATACTGCTGTCGGTTATCAAAGTAACTCTTGAACCACTGCAACGAGTTGTGCTTGATGCCACTCATCTCGAGTTTAGTGATAAGTTTAGATCTATCAACAGAATCGAAGGCCTTTGCCAAGTCTAAAAATGTAATTAAAACTTTATTTTTTCATCTTAATATTATTTGAAATATAACGTGTCAAATCGAAAAGGGCATCAGAGGTATTCCTTGATTCTTGAAACCCATATTGGTTTTCAGAGATCAAGTCGTTCTCACATAAGTACTTTGATAATTGTTTCTTGACGCATTTTTCAAGAATTTTTTGGACATTGTTACTAACAAAGAGATCGGCCTATAGTTTGATAAGACGTTTTTTGGCCCTGATTTATATATCGGTATTACCTTGATTTTGCGAGAGCACGAGAAACGGCCCATCCCAATGCTAAGATTGACTATGTGATGGATAGGTAATATTAGTGAATCCAAGATTATCTCTGAAAACCCTAGTCGGGATACCATCGTGGCCAGGGGCAGATCGTCCTTTTAGACTCTTAACCACATCAACAATTTCTTGTCTTGTGACTGGCTGCAATTCGAAGACAGTTTCCACTGTATGATCCTGGTCATTTATTTCTGGCGCACCCTGTGCTGTGATAGAACCAGCCAAGTTTGCCCAAACTGCCGAAAAATATTGATTGAAATTATTGCAGATTTCTTCAATTTTTTCCGAGTTGGTTGTTTCTTCTGTTTGAATAAATGAGCTAGTGGAAAAGGTTGCTTATTGGCTGGTCGAATTGAGATTTCATTTATAACAGCCCACAGTTTCTTTGATTATGAGAGGATTCTTCAATTTGTTTTTGTATTAGTATGTATGTTTAGCTTGTTTTATTGCAGAATGAAGTAAATTCCTGTATTGTATAAACTCGTTCTTTAATATTTGATTGAAAGGTTGTCTGTTTAGTTTTTTTCTAAGTTTGTCACGATGCCGATTGAGTTAACAAGCCCCGCACTGATCCAAGGCTTGATTTGGGTTTTTTTGGCAGAAAGATTTATCACTGTTGTCTTGGATTCAATAACACTGGAGAATGTTTTGTAAATTGGTAAGCAGCCATATCAACATCATTCTGTTCAATGACGCTATCCCAATTTTGGCTTGACAGATTTTGAAATTTCGTCCCAGTATGTTTTTGAAACAAATCTATCAACATTCTTGGGTTTGAGTGAGTTGGACGATGTTAGATTCAAACATATGGCGTAGTGATCGGTAATGGAGGACTGTAAGATAACGGATGATGCTTTGAAGGTAATACGCGGAAGCTTGATGAAATAGTGGTCAATACGTGCCACTAGCTGACGAGTAACTTTATCTATGCATGCCACATAACGCTGCTCAAAACATCCACGTAACGCTCTTCAAGAGAGTTGGGAGCAACATTTAGTAAGTCGTAATTGATATCACCAGCTAATAGGCGAATAGAGCTATTTAACTGTCCATTACAATATATTTCTCAAGCGCATCTATGAAATCAGAGAGGCTGGAGTTCGGACTGCGATAGACAGACAGAAGCTCACATGTTTCACCCGCCCATTCAAACTTCAAACTCAAACAGGCGGCCAGGCCGCCAATTAAATGCTCACTACATGTTTACAGATAACTCGCTATCAATGTAGACAACCAACCCATCACTCTGATTCAAACTGTTATAAGTTCTGAATAAAT
This sequence comes from Sogatella furcifera, assembly GCA_017141385.1. Taxonomy (NCBI): domain Eukaryota; kingdom Metazoa; phylum Arthropoda; class Insecta; order Hemiptera; family Delphacidae; genus Sogatella; species Sogatella furcifera. The sequence goes on along the minus strand of CM029552.1, from coordinate 32,836,557 downwards.
TGTATCCTGGAATTGTAATTAAGTTGCTTTCGTCTTTTAGCCATGCTTCAGTTAAAATAATACAATTGAATTTATGCTTAAGTCCATGTAAAACAGTTAAAAATTCATCAATATTTCTCACGTAACTTGAATATTTTGGTGAATTACTGAAAAACCGAGAAAGCAGCGGCTTTCAGAGCCCTCCTCATCTCTAAATAAATAATTAAAATAATTAATGTCATTGCACTCTGTGCATTTAATTAATGGATGGTCCAATTCATCAAACACGTCCCTTATCATTTGTATAACACAACTTAGACCGCCTGGCGTTCAATTGAAAGGTACTTCGGTACATTTAAGTAGCAAATTAGAATAAATTAAAAAAAAGAACTTAATTATTTCAATCTAATACAAATTAAACATAGCTTTGGTGTAATGTCCAAATTACAAAAAGTGTTACCAAATAAAAAAAGGCACCAACCGATGTTGAAAAATAAATATGTAAATTAAAAAATAATTTAATAGCGTACCAGTAGGTGCAGTACCGTTTCATTGATTACCCTTAATATAAAGCATCTGAACAAATGAAAAAGTAGCTTACGGTTTAAATAACGGATGAGTAACTTGTAAATAATAAATATGTAGGATGGTTATATCAGTTGATCAATCATTACATATGGATTGATAATAACATATGTAATAAACAACGTTTGAATTATAAATAAATAACAAGTTAGTTTCTAGAATGAACTCAATGTGAAAGGTTGAAATAAACATAAAGTTGTAACATAAAATGTTATGTTATTTATAGTGAGAAATAGAAATCTCCTATAAATGGGGGCTCGTCCAAACAAGAAGATCAAAAGGATCTCATGAAGGAATATAATTCAATAGAAGAATTTATTACCAGTGTTGAAGATTTGTGAAAAGTAATTTTGTGGAATATTTGTGGTGAGTAAACAAAATGAGCTACTTATCGAAGGCCAATAAGGCAGATCTTGATAACGATAGTAGAAGAACTAGGAATAGATGTTCCATCAAATCCGAGAGTCATACAGTTGACTAAACTGATTCTTAAATCCCCAGAATACGATGAAGAGTGTATCAAAGGGATATTAGAAAGATTGGAAAAATGAAGAGAGTACGAAAGAATAGAAAAGGAAAAAGAGTATGAAAGAATAGAAAAGGAAAGAGAAAAAGAGTACGAAAGAATAGAAAAGGAAAGAGAGTATGAAAGATTAGAAAAAGAAAAAGAGTATGAAAGATTAGAAAAAGAAAAGGAAAGAGAGTATGAAAGATTAGAAAAAGAAAGAGAGTATGAAAGATTAGAAAAGATAAAGGAAAAAGAGAGAGTTTGAATTGAAGAAACTAGAAATTGAAGCCAAAATTAATAGTAACAATAACGTCTTTCAAAACGACGAAAGAAGAGACCTGATGAAACTGATGATACGGTATGATTCAAGTGTAGATATTAGCGTGTATTTATCAACGTTTGAGAAACAAATCAGTAGAGTGAATGTACCTAAAGAAAAATGGGTTTCTTATTTACTTGGGTTACTACCTCTAGAAATTGGAAATCTAATCACCCGAGAAACTGATGATTTAGCAGATGATTACGACCACATCAAGATGATGTTATTGAAAAGATTCAAGCTAAGCCCAGAGCAGTTTCGACAAAAATTTTGCTCACCCGGAAGAAGAATCAGCTACGTGGAGAGATTATGCTTTGAATTTAAATGATTTGTTGAACGAAAGTGGATTCAAGGATTAGAGGTATTAAATTACGAGGACCTCAAAGAGCTCATGGTGGTCGATCAAGTGAAAAGAAGATTACCATCAGAGTTAAAAGAACACTTCATTGATGATCTTCCAAAACTCAAGAAAGTTGATGAGTTTGTAAACAAACTAGATGTAATACTGAAGCTGCCAGACGTCCACCTGAAGAATGATACAAAAAAAGATAAATTTAACAACCCAGATAAGAAAAATTTTGTAAAGCAGTCAGACGATTCTAGAAAAAATATCAGTTTTAATAATGTCAAGTGTTTTACCTGTAATGAATTTGGGCATAAATCCTCAGATTGTGAAACTAAACAAAGCGTTATTAAATGCTTTAGATGTCACGGTCACGGTCATACAGCAAATAATTGTACAATCAAAGAAAGTACAAGCGAAAGATGTCAAATCGGATGCGATGTTACTAACGATCTAGATAAATCAAAGAATGAGGATGAGTGTATGATTGAGACCAACAGACGTGTGAATAGGTATCGAATGGAAAAGGAGGTTTTGGTAAACGATATAAAGTTCATATCTACTATAGATACAGGGAGTGAAGTAACTTTGATACGAGAAGGCGTGTTTCTCGCCTAGGAATATCAATTCACCAATTTCAAAATCTGACGTTGTGCTGAGAGGATCTGGGTGGAGAAAATTGAAGAAGTTCTAGGATGCCTTCAGTTATCAATCGTTATTGACAGTGCCTGTTACTTATCAAATGTTTTAGTTGTTCCTGACTATCTATTGGAGTATAGTATTGTTGTAGGCGAAGATATAATTTCTCAAGCAGACCTGAAAATAGAAGAAGAAGTTTATTTTATAAAAAAGCCACAAATTTTTCGAATGTTTCAAATAAATGCAATAGAGAACACACAACCAAGCCTTGATCATATCAAAGATAGTAGTCTACGTGAAAAACTTGAAGAATGTATTGGAAACTATAAACCAGAAACGCAAAACAACAGACATAAAAATGACTATAACATTGAAAGAAGAGCGTCCGATTTCCATAGACCTCGTCGTCTCCCATTTTGTCAACAGAAAGATGATGTGCCTGGGTTGAAACAATGGCTGAAAGAAGGAATTGTCGAATATAGTTCCTCTGAATATGCTAGTCCAGTTGTAGTCACGAAAAAAAAGGATGGGTCATCGAGAGTCTGTGTTGATTATAGGAAAGTTAATACCTTGATCGTTAAAGACAGATATCCACTACCCCTGATTGAAGACCAACTAGATAAACTCAGTAATGCGAGAGTTTTTAGCACTTTGGATTTGAAAAATGGCTTCTTTCATGTGACGGTTGAAGAACAAAGCAGAAAGTATACGTCATTTGTTATCCATAATGGACAGTATCAATTCTGTAGAGTACCATTTGGATTGTACAACCGCCTATGGGTTTTTCAACAGCTATATCAATTTCATATTCAAGGATCTTATAAGCAGAAAATGTAGCCCTTCTTTACATGGATGACATAATCATTCTGACCTTGAACAATCAGAAGCATTGGAGCGGTTACTTCTAGTTCTGAACACAGCAAGTGATTATGGTCTAGAGATTAACATGAAAAAGTGTCACTTCATGGTAGATAGAGTTGAATACTTAGGGAATATCATTGAAAGAGGTAGAATCTATCCTAGCTAACATAAGACAAAAGCTGTCTCCAATTTCCCTCAGCCGCTTTCTATCAAAGACGTTCAGAGATTTCTTGGTTTGACAGGATATTTCAGAAAATTTATTCCAGACTACTCAATTATTGCTAAGCCACTGAGTGACTTGCTACAGAAAAACAAGACATTTCAATTTTCGAGAAAGCTGAAATATTGGCATTCCAAGAAAGCTTAAAAGAATTTTAACAGATGTTCCAGTTTTACAAATTTACAACCCTGAATATGAAACTGAGCTCCACACAGATGCTAGCCAAGATGGCTATGGAGCTGCCTTATACAGAGATGTCCCTTGGATAATCAGTTCCATCCAGTTTACTACATGAGCAGGAAAACGTCAGATACTGAAAAAAAGTACTCAAGCTATGAGTTGGAGGTTCTAGCTGTCATCACTGCATTGCGTAAGTTTCGAGTTTATTTACTGGGACTTGACGAATTTACAATAGTTACTGATTGCAGTGCCTTTGAACGGACAGTGCACAAAGGATTTGACAAATAGCAGAGTAGCAAGATGGGCTATGGAACTTGGTGAGTTTCGTTATACAATTAAACACCGTCCGGGCAATCAAATGCAACATGTTGATGCCTTGAGTCGACGCCCTGTTATGATAATTACAGCAAGCAATATTGTTATAAAAGTACGAGAATCCCAAAAGAACGATAATGAACTGAATGCGATACAAGAGATCCTCAAAGACCGACCTTATAAAGATTATTTTATAAGCAACGGAGTCCTATACAAAGCCGAGGAGGGAAAGAACCTATTGGTGATCCCAGAACAGATGCAACGAGAGATAATAGAAGAATCACATAAACGAGGTCATTTTGCAACAAAAAGGACTTGCGATTCAGTTAAACAAGAATATTACATTCCAGACCTGGAGACCAAAGTTCAAAATTATATAAATCACTGCATTCCATGTATTCTGGCAAATAGAAAAACTGGAAAACAAGAAGGTTTTCTCCACCCTCTAGCAAAAGACGACTTACCACTCCAAACATACCATATCGATCATCTTGGCCCTTTAGAGTCAACAGCCAAAAACTATAAACACATATTTGCCGTAATTGATGGGTTTACAAAGTTTGTTTGGTTATACCCTACCAAATCTACAACTGCAAGAGAAGTCATCATGAGACTGGAAACCCAGAAAAAAATATTTGGAAGCCCATCTCGTATCATTTCCGATAAAGGATCAGCTTTCACCTCTGATGAGTTTCAAGCATATTGTGATAAAGAAAAGATTCAACACTCAAAGATAACCACGGGATTACCAAGAGCTAACGGGCAGGTCGAGCGTTTGAACAGAACCATTATTCCCGTGTTGACAAAAATGGCGTTACAGGATCCTGCTAAGTGGTACCAGCATGTGGATAACCTTCAATCAATTCTAAACTCAACCTACCATCGTAGTATAGGCACACTACACCCTTCAAGCTACTTTTTGGAGTGGAAATGAGGAATACAGAACAATATAATTTAAGAGATATCTTGGATGACGTGTTCATTGAACAATTCCAGGAGAAACGAAATGAGCTTCGTGAGTCCGCAAAGGAACAAATATTGAAAGTCCAACAGGAAAACAAAAACATACAATAGGCGCAGATGTGAACCAACAAAAACATAAGGATGGTGATCTCAGAAGCGATAAAAAGGACCCAAATTGGTCCTGGATGTAAATTGAAAGGGAAATTTCTTGGTCCCTATAGAATTATAAAGGTCAAGGAAAATGACACATATGATGTGGAACGTGTCGGGGAACACGAAGGCCCTCGTAGAACTTCTACGTGCGCCGAATATATAAAGCCATGGGTACCAATTCCCTGATCAGTTTTTGTTAATTATTTTTGTTAAGTTTGTGTTATTCGGCTTGAGGCCAAGCCTCTCTTTTCAGGATGGCCGAGATGTAGGATGGTTATATCAGTTGATCAATCATTACATATGGATTGATAATAACATATGTAATAAACAACGTTTGAATTATAAATAAATAACAAGTTAGTTTCTAGAATGAACTCAATGTGAAAGGTTGAAATAAACATAAAGTTGTAACATAAAATGTTATGTTATTTATAGTGAGAAATAGAAATCTCCTATAAATAGATATTTTTTATAATTTGAGTTGTAACTTATTACTGATTGACCACTTTCGTGCATCTAATCCAAGAATTATAGGTATCGTAGATTGAATGCTCAATTAAAATGAAGAGTTGAAAAGGTATGATAAGATTCAAGTAGATTATTACAGGTTTGATATCGAAAACAAACTTCATTATTATATTTTATTATATTCATTCAACTTTGTGATAATGTATTCCTGATAGAAACTCGGAGACGTTGGTATGAATACAATATTAAATTCATCCATCTGTCAAAGACAGAAGAGAGAGATACAGTGCACGCAATCGAAAATCATACTTCTTCTGTGATAAAGTATTACCGGTATTCGCTTTACTTAAGGCACGCTGCTACCGGCGCGACCGGAACGACGGCCAGCCACAACTCTTGCCATTGTGATGACAAGAGCTGCGGCCAACCACAGCCGACCGAACGCGAACGACCACCGCCCCAGCCGCACCAGCAAACAACGCACCTTTATTAGAAAGAATAACTTTGCTCTCCTGACTGCAATGGAACCAAGCTAGTTGTGTATTATTAGTACCGAGCATTCAATCTTCTGAAACAGTGATATCTTGTTATTCTATTAAAAGTTATCAGTATTGCAGGCCTACTGAACAAGATAATAATTTTTCCCAGATAACTCCAAAAGTTATAGACAAGAGATAAGTGGCTATTATTGTATCTGAATGACATTCGGACATCCGAAAAAAAATTCATTATTATGCATAGCTTATATCCACTTATATTATGAAAATGAATTGATAAAGAAACAATAATTATCCATGCATAGCTCAAACACATGCTTAATGGAAATTAATTTATAAAGCAATAGTTATCCGTGCTTAGCTATCCACATACATTGAGTCAATTAATTTGTAAAATAAATAGACAAAAAAAACAATAAAAAAGGAAAAAGAAAAAAAAAAATATATAAATGCAATATCATTTCATCTTACCAATGCCTCCAATTCAACATCCATCAGATGTATTCAAGAGAATAGATTGAAATAATTGAACAAAAGAAAGTGGTACGGTACTCATTATTGGAGAGGATTTCCGACCTACGTTTTATTTCATCTGAGTAAGAAAAGTGCCGTATTAGAAATCAAGTAAAATGTTTCGAGATTAGTTTATTATGAGTATTTTATTGGCCATGGCTCACCAATTTAAGAATTATTATTACAATACCGTAGTTATTTGAGTATATTGGGATATTTTTCAAATTAGTGGAAAAAATAGAATAGAAATAATGAATATGAAAATTCCAACTTTATCCTTATCTCTTTTACTATCTTGTATCTGAATTTAAAGATCAACTTGTAGCAGAGTGAGAAGAAAATTTTAGCGAATTACTGTACCGTATTAAAAATCGAGTAAATATAAGATGTTCAAATGACAGTGCATTTTTTCGATGGTTGAATGAGATGTATGCCAATTATTGCAAAGAAGTAAAAGGAAAAAGTGAACTAAAATAAAGTAATAATAACAAAAAGAATAGGAATAAATAAATAACCTTAATCAATGATATTGGGTTAATTACTCACTTTATCGTCCCCGGTGATTGATTCTATCTAATGCATTGTCAGTTATTAAATGCAGTCCATCCACATTCACTCATGCAATAATAGTAAGTTAATTGGAATTATTATAGAGAAGCTTTTACTTACAGATCGTCTGGTACACAGCACAAGTATAAATTTAATTAAGATCTCACGTAATTGTAGCGAGAAGCTTGCGACGTCCACTTGGTTATACTTTTGATTCTGAATCATGTGATTGGTGGGAAGTTGGCGGTGATTCAGTGACAGCCGGCGTCTTTTGCAAGGTGGCGGTGTCGGCGTCGGGGGCGGCCTTGGCGACATCGTCGTGGACCGGGGCAGCGTCACCGTCAGTTTCGCTAGCCGGGGTGGCGGTATCGACTCTCTCCTCTCGTAGCCGGGTTAGCTGGTCCATATCATGTACCCGGAATGGGCGCCGATCCATCGCTGCCCTCACCATCACTCATGATAAGCCGTCGATGATGATGATAAGCCGTCGGTCCCGACTACCTAAAAAGTAGTCATCTATCATCCATTTCATTACCCACGCACAAGCCTATGAGCTCATGTGGGCTGCACCCTCATAAACAAACAAACTACATATGGGCCGGTCCCACTGGGCCTCCCTTGGCTACGCCCATGCTCCTGCGCCCTATTCAAACAAAACAATAAAACCAGATATTTCAGAAATTCTAATTCTAAATACCTTTATCAGATATTTGCGATTGAGCAACATGATCGTATTAGACAATTAGCAGTCCTAGCACTCTGGCAGATCACTTGAGAATGAGCAATGAGTTCGGTGTCTAACTTAAGCGATTATAATTTTTGAAAAACGTACATAATGGTAAAATTTTTAATGCTTTAAATGGCTACAAATGGGTGGCAACATTAACTCGAGCCCAATATGCGCATGTTTTGTTAAAAATGTGTTCACGAAGGAGAATTCCATAAACTAGTGCAACAATGTCACTACCGTATCTCGGATTTTCAAATAGCATTGCGATTAGGAATAAGGAATTGCCATAAGGAATTTGGATTTGTTTTTATATATATTGTTAATGATGTTAATTGTATATTGCAACATTAACTTCCTTTTTTCGAAAAGAGACTTATTGTGTGGCATTTTGGCTGGTTGGGAAAAATTGAAGAAAATGCATCACTTCTTAATTTTTGTTTTTCTCTTGGCACTCGATCCAATTAGTTCACCGTCTTTGCCAAGAAAAACGTCCTCCATAATAATAAAACGGTCTTCAAAATTATTAATACAAACTATAGTCTGTCCAAGCAAAGAAGACCTTCTGGCAAGATGGGAAAATAACTCAATCTCGGTCAATATCGGTTCAAAAATTATCACTTCGATTAAAAATCGTAGGAAACAATTGGATCTACTATTAATAGCACATTTATAATTCTTAAACAAATACTGATAGAGCTGGAGTCATTTTCCCATCTTGTCAGAGGGTCTTCTTTGCTTGGGCAGACTATATCAAACTGTCTTACACTTCCAAATTCCGATGAAAACTTTTCTAACCAATAGGCCTATGTCCAATAAGAGTTTGTTTTCAGGAAACGTTAAAATAGAAATATGATTTGAATTATCATAGTTGGATATTCACAATCACAAACACAACACAGACGACTCATTTGTAATAAATTATTAAATTCTCAAGGTATTATACATAAATTATTGCTTTGTTGTAAAAGGGTAATTCGTTGTCTGTGTGAATGCTCTTGACTGATTGTTTACGTTTGAAAACGGTGGCAACTATAGTTGCCTGTGTAAATGATTTTGTTTGATTATATACGTTTTATAGGGGGGACAACTAGTTGCCGGTGTAAATGCTCTTGTCTGATTGTACACATTTCATAACGAGGACGACTATAGTCGGCGCAATCTAAGTTGACGAAAACCCCCTCCACCCGAGAAATAGCTACGTTGTCATTTTGCGTGAAATTGAAACTTCTCCTAACGCAAACACATTCAGCTGAATGTTAAAAGTGACAGCGTAGCTTCGGAAAAATCACACGGTGTTGTAAAACTCACTATTTTTATGATAAACCAGCTGTTCGCAGCTCAAATATCCAAGTCAATTAGCTTCAATTAGGGCTCTATAAAAAGGGGGTAGACGCACGGTTCGCCATTCTGTGGTCAACTTTTAGCGCTAGGTTTGAATTCATATAAATATTATTGATGATAGAGATGATCAACAGATGTTTATCAAGCTGAGCAAATGAATTAAGTTATTGTTTTGAAATCTTGGAGGTTAATTTGTCATATAAAATGGTTCATATTGCTTAGCATCAAATTGCAAAAATATAACCATTTTTATCATAAGACTGAATTTAAAAAATACAAATTTGCCAGATGCAGGAAGATGAATCAAGGTTGAAATTTTGACTTAAAAATTGCCAGACTGGATATTCAACTCTGTGAAGTGAGTATTATTTTTTTCTAACATAATTTTTATTATTAATCATATGTTTGAATGTTGAATTGAATGAATTCAAACCTGGCGGTAAAAGTTGACCACAGAATGGCGGACCATGCATCTACCCCCTTTCTATAGAGCCCTAATGCTAAATATTACCATTGACATGAACTCAACATGTCAGACACAGACCTGACATGACATGTCAGGTCAGGTCAACATGACATGTCATGTCAACATGACATGTCAACATGTCAGACACTCAACCACAGACATGAACTCAAACAGGGAAATTTTAAATTATGGAAATAAAAGTATAAAGTAATATGTTAAAGAAGAATTTCACATTTATACAGCAGCAAAGGCAAACAAAGAGAAAATAATAAATATAATTCAGTTTGAAACAAAATAATGTTGTTTATTGTTTTTTACACTTGAAAATGGCTAATTCGCCGAAACATGTTGTGTGAAAGAAAAATATTTTTTCAAAAAGGGTACTCTGATTGTAATTATTTAAAGAAAATGAGTATTGGATCCAAACTATTTATTGCTTACTTTTCAGTGGACTAGAAATTGAATGAAAGTAGCAACATCACAAATTTCGAGAAACTTGGCAAACTGATGTTTTACACATGGTTGGTGGAGGGGGAAATAGTATTCCGTCTTCGTACTAGTTTTGTCTTCAGCCGCCAGACGCGCTCTGAACAGTTCTGTATTTCACGATGGTTCACGCTAGTACCAAGAGATCTCGCTACAGTCGACCACAAAAAGTGTGAGCCAATATTTTCTATGGGATGGGATGTCTACTTATATCCATAGTCAATGATATTACTCAATCATTTATTATCATGAGTTGCAGATCTGTACAATTATAATATATATTATTATAATATAAACCCTTATGAAGGAAAACAATCTCCCGCGTGCACTTTCGTGAGCATGGCAAGAGACCCTAATATTTTGTTTCTGGGGTATCTAGGGATACCCAAACCACTTGATTTACATCTGAGTGTCGCGACTGGCCCGAGTAATGGCGGATTCAAAATGGCGGATTTTTTGAGCCTGTAGAGCTCCAAGAAAATGCTTGTAGAATGGTAATCAGTGATGATAGAAACTTCGAGTTAACGGCAATCGATTCACAATAAATTGCTCTACAATATTAGTTATTACACATTTTGTGATAAAATGTAACCTAAATTCAGAAAAAAACCTTTTTTGAAAAAATGTTTTTCTCAATACCTCTTTACAGTACAAATTTTGTGGATAACATTTAAAAACAACTTTTTTTGATAGAATATCAGTGACAAAGGTATTGGCAATAGTATTTGTGATCGTTTCCCAGTGATTAGAAGGTTTTAAACACATTGGTTTCCAAGTTATGGATATCAACATATTTCCTTGTACAACAAGAAATACCATATTTTTACTAAAAAAAGCAAAAATTAACCTCTTTAATTTTAGAGGTCCTTTTTCATCCTTGAAAGTCCTCCTACTTGAAACAACCTGAATTAAGGGCGGTATGGTTT